>CM030844.1:5003082-5135582 GCA_018105865.1 Metaphire vulgaris
TTCCCTCCGGTCAGTCTCCAGGCCTGGGGAGGTTGACTTGGCTGGAGGGGGCGGGGGAAGCAACTCAGTTCAATGCAAAAGTATGTGTCAGTGCTGATATTTTAGGGGATTTTGTGGTATTGGTGGGAAATTTCCCCTATCAGGCCTGTATAAAACACGGCACCCGGCCCTTGCATCTCAGCGACGCCACGAAAATTATCATAGAAATCGGAAGAAGAAGCGCCATATAAATAATTAACCTTCCCAATCAAAAGGACATGAAGGCCAATTAATTGGAAGGTCTTTGATGTCCTCATTGGTGGCTAACGTGGCTTCCGGACTAACGTCACGTCATCAGAAAGAGTTCAGCGCTACATAAATGAAGTCGAAATGCTATAATCAGGAGAGAGAGAGAGAGAGAGAGAGAGATTCATTCGTTTTGCATGAAAGAGGGAAAATGTGCCGAGTGTTAGACTAACACTGTTAGTCAGGTCTTCCTCTCACTACACGAGTTTCGCCCGAAGAAAAGAGAAGCAAACGAAAGCTGGTGTTTTAAAAAAACATCTAAACGACCAAAAACTGTTATGGCTTTGCGATTTACAGACGGGCACGTGACCAAATGACACACGCGTGAAAGGAGACATACAATAGACGACGTCCAAACGCCGACAATAAAAAAGCGTTTAATGGGACAAACGAAGGCCGATACTAATAATACAAAGGCAGAACTTTGAACAAGTTCAATTTGCTCAACGACGCCATAAAAAGATAACTTACTTCAACGCAATGTACACATACTCCGATGGCCACTTCAGGACTAAGCTCCGTTTGACACAGAGACAGACAAAAGGAGAGAGAGAGAGAGAGAGAGAGAGAGAGAGAGAGAGAGAGAGAGAGAGAGAGAGAGAGAGAGAGAGACGGAGTTTAATTAATGAAGCGACTGAACTTGAGCATATGAGAAGGGCATAGATATTACTGTAGATAAGCTGTTTCACAAGCAATTGGCCACGTCTGATATCTTTACGGCGATCTCTACAACTATTCAACAACTCAATGTAAACGACGACCAACAGGAATATCCTTCAGCGTCCACTATCTGTAATTAATTAATTGCCACAACCGCAAGCCCGCAACTACGCTGCTCGTTCACAGCGACAACTGTTGTTTCTTCTCGGCAACATACAGTAGAACGGATTTCTGTGCTTTGAAAACTTCAATTTTTACCATCCAGCAGTCACGATAGACTCTGAAACCAGGGTGCGATTTGTGACCTGGAGCAGTGGGGGTGGGACATGTCGAGCTTGGGGGATGTAGTTGTTGGGGAAATGTAGCAATGGGGAGGGGGGGTGTAGCTGTGGGGGATGTAGCAGTAAGGGGGTGTAGTTGGGCAGTGGAGGGAGGAAGATTCCCCTTCCCTCCCTACAAATCTGGCGCCCTGTCTGAAGCAACACTAAGTCATGTTGAAACGTTTCTTTCTAAGATGTTTAAACGGGCGGGACCAGTGAAAATCACCATTAATTATTCAACTATTAATAACTTCAAGTAATTATGCTAAAAGGCATTTTAATTAATAAGTCTTTCGAATTGAAGCAGGTCATAAGTTGCAGCGATTGATACGAGCCACCCCCCCCGAAACAGCGGCGTCATTCTGACAAACCGAAGGCAGAAGGCGTCTTTTACGGACAGCGTCTCTGCATGCGCAGCTTGTAATTAATAGCGCTATAAAAGCCGACTTCGGTCGCCGCCATAGGGTCTTCATAATTACGCGAATATTTTATCGACGACGACGGCGACTGTGCAAGAAAGACGATAGCCCATTAATAGCGCTAAAGTAATGGCCGTCGTGATTTCCCCAGACGAGGATGCGAAATTGCGAACCCAAGCATACCGACCGGTTCCCAGTCCATGATCAATACAAGTCGCCACCGCCGCCGCTGTCCAGGGCCCCGTGCTGCTGCTGCTGCGAGCGCCTTCCTTCCCTCCCTCCTCCTCCCTCCCCCCCCTCCTCCCTCCCTCCTCCCTCCCCTCCCTCCCGTCCCTCTGCCTCTGCCAGTGTCGTCGGCGGCGGCGGCGCAGCCATCGGCGGCGGCGGCGGCGGCGACATTTGGCGCTAATAATTCTGGCAGAATCTGTCGGCAGCCGACGGACGACGCACTTCCGGCGCAGAAGGCGTACGCTGCTTCTCCATCAAGTGTTAATTCTGACAAGCAGGAGGAGGAGGACGAGCAGGGGCAGGGCCAGGGGCAGGGGCAGGGGCAGGGGCAGGGGCAGGGGCAGGAGGCGCTCAGACGTTCGGTAATAGAGCGATGGAGGCGCTGTTTATATAATAGACAGACGTCTTGATCAGAGACTGCATGGTCTTTCGATGGACGCTGGATTTGCGCTAAGCACTCACTCTCTCCGTTGGCAATGCGCGCATATCTCTCGACGAACAGGCCTACGAGACGACAAAAACAATTTCGACGTTAGGCCCTATGCCAGAAACATTCAGAGAAAAGTATATTCCAACAACACCTCGAGGATATCGAATTTCCGAGGACAAAACAGAGATTGTCAAAAATCACAAAACACGCACAAAAGACTGAGCGATTTAGTTAGCATATAGCCCAATGTCACTCACTGTCAGATCAAACAGAAGACAAGTGTCGGTGCCACAAATATCCCGTCAACCACTTGTTAAATGCATTCAATAAAATCACTTCCCTAATATCAAACCAACGCCCTCTTAACCCCTTAACCGGGCGCGACGGCTCAGAGCCGTCCAGTTTACATTGAGTTACAGATTTATTCCCCAGTTAAGGGGTTAAGAACCTCAACTCACTGAGCCCGTTTATACGGCATACACATACAGACCAGTGGTTCACAATCGGTGGGAAGCCTTGCGGGCCGCGCTGTGATATATCAAAGCAGTAGAAAACACAGAACTAATAAATAAAATAAATTAATCCGAATGTTTTACGTATTTTACTAGTTCATAACCTTTATTTCATTGGCTTATAGTCGCGGGGAGATGGGCAGTCGTCAGAATTCCGCAAAACCGTTGAGAAATACATAAAGGATTAAAGGTTAAACAATTTTGTCATATATACTCAAAGAATTTTTAAGACGCGTAATCCGAACACTGCTTAATGTCAGGCAGAAGATCTCTCATAAGCAAAAGGCCTACGTCTAGATATTAGGCCTAATGGCAGGGTTATTTCTAAAATTATCAATTGGGGTGTCGGGTAAATTCTGGGGTGATCTCCTGCCAAAAGTCTGACAAGCAAAAAGGTCATCCCATAGCTGAGATTGGGGAGGCAGGTGTTTGGGGGTGTCGGTCCCAAATTGGGGTGGGGTGTTGGGAGTGTTAGGGGTCTAAATATATCCCTGCCTACTAGCCATTCACCTTAACGCCGGAATCTACGAAGTAAAGGTTGTAAAATACGCGACAACGTCCGGCAAAGTGCTTCATTTTTGTAGCTCCAATTATATTGCTCTGAATAAAGAGTATTTATAAAGAAAACGCAAATGAGAATCATACCGCACAAAAGCAAGTTTTCTATGGAATACAGTGATACAATTTTCATGAAATCGGACTATACATCTGGAAAAGTTATATGACCAAAGTACAAAAACCGTAGCGTGCAGAGGGGCATCGGCCACGGGGCGGTGGCCCCCTGGCACAGTGGCACCGGCGCCAAAATTCACTCGGCGACGTTTTCTTTGCTCGTCAAACATTTCTTATCGACTTAGCCGCGGGCGCCAACCTCTCTCTGCACGCTACTGTACATGGGGTCCCGATTTAACGAAACACCATATACCGATATATATATATATATATATATATATATCAGACATGGGTCAATTACGTTTTAAGCAATTACAATTACATTACAATTATACGGATTTTTGTCAATTACAATTACAATTACAATTACAGCCAATTACATTGGAACCAATTACAATTACAATTACAAACGTGTCAATTACAATTACAATTACAATTACTTTTCATTCCTCTTTCTGCTTCTTTTAAAAAACTTAAGTGTCTAAAATAATTAACATAAATTAGTTCAACAAATTCATATACTACGGCCTATTTAAAAAACCGTAACACAAAGTTTCACAAACCCGCAAATGAGTCAACAAATTCGAAGTAGCCTTTTTCGAGCATGACACTAATTCACCACACAACCGGCACTTCACTTTAACATTTGCATTGAAAACAGCATTGTTAAAGTCATCAGATTTTCAAATAATTCCATATTACTCCCGCTTGATTTACGCTCATCTTTACTGGTAGCTGGCATTAAACTTTTATTCACAAAAAGCGCAGCCGCAGAACATAGGAAGTAGACATATGATAAGCTGGTTCCCTTCCAATTTGAAAGGCAGTAAAAAGTAAATGCCGGTAAGTAAATGTTTGCATGGCAACTGACCAGAGCAGTGAGTCCATTTACCAATAACCGTTGTGCTTTGATAATTCACTAACCACCCATTGTATTCACTGCGATACATTCATAGACTGACAAGACTTCGGCTCATACATGCTAATACGCTATTAGAACTTATAAAACTCGCATTCCTGTAATTGGGTGAATCAATTACAATAGCTCAATTACAATTACAATTACACACAAGACAATTACAATTACAATTACTTGTAATTGAACTTTCCACAAAATCAATTACAATTACAATTACACTGGCAAAATGTAATTAATTACAATTGAATTACAATTATAATTGTAATTGACCCATGTCTGATATATATATATATATAGTGTACAGTATATAGTGTATATATACATGCATAATCTACAACGGTTTTAATCTTGTGTCAGAAATATCTACAGTGTAATAAACTTCTGCTAAAATGTCTGCGATTTGATTTGCAGTGCATGTATTTAGACCGATTAGCGACAATTTTCTGACCAATGAAATTGCAAGAGTTGGGTTTCAACTCGTTCATCATCCGCTTCGATGTCATTTCGCCGTCTATCACGATCTAAACGACGGTAATAGCTTAATAGCCGAGTCCCCTATTAAGTGATCAAGCGCCAGCGGAATGTATACATACTACGGGGACGTCTAAATAGCTGTAATACAATCAATCCTCTGCGATGACAGATTCTGATAATTTTTTTGCTTTCGAAAACTGTCGCATTGACATTACGAGTCGACGACCTGCATTCGCCAACAGACAATCAACGCTCACCAGCGGTCTTAAAATGACGCTCGTATACAGTGTAGGGGCCGTCCATAAACTACGTCGCGCTATTTTTTTTGGCCATTTTTGACCTCTCACCTGTCATCAGCCGTCACGAATCTCGGACCCCCAAAGTATTTCACAAATCTCGGACCCCCTTAGAGCGTCGTCCATAAATTACAGCACGCAGGAGCTCTATTTAATAGGCCCCTATATTCGATTTTTCTCGTTCGATTTTCTGCAGCAAAAGCAAATATTTAACTTCCAATAATGATAACGACTATAATAATTGAGACCTAAAATTTAACGTATTGTGTGCAAAAAAGTGTCAATGAGCAAAGTATCATGCAGGTATATTTAAGGTTTTATTTTTACTGAAAGTGTGACGTCATGCTGGTCTTAAGTTCTTAACCTCTCTTCCCTAGCTCTCCCCCGTCACAAACTGTCACAATTTCTTAGACCCCTGGAGCGTGACGTATTTTATGGACGGCCCCCTGGCCTTGGATAGAGGACGTTCTCTCGTTGACATCTAATGGCGAGACTGCGATTCCTCCTCCGTGCGGACGGATCGTCGTCATCCGATCATTTGCGAGATAAATGCCTCTAAATGCAGATGTTTTTTAATTAATTATAATAATACCGCTGCTGCTGCTGCTGCTCCCGCCGTCGTCGCCACAGCGTATAGGGCTTGAACGACCTGAAGCCGTCCAGCATGTAGGCAGGGGGCCTATGCAGAGTGTTCGGTCGTTAATAGGCCTATGTAGGAGAGGCAGATTCTCAGTCTAATGATGCGATCGCTCGAAAAATGCCAGAGATTGGAAACCGACGAACGAAGACTGTTGGCGTCGAAAATCATCGACATAGAGAGAGAGAGAGAGAGAGAGAGAGAGAGAGAGAGAGAGAGAGAGAGAGAGAGAGAAAGAGAGAGATCCGCTGGTTGCCGCTATCGCTGTATTTTTCCATCCCAAATGGAATTTCTTATTCGTCCCCAGAACTTCCACCCCATCCCCCAGTTTGCCCTTAAAGTTATTTTGCGCTCAAACGCGAATTTCATTTATGTCATTATCAAATGCCTTCAACCACAGGACGATGTATATATCAGTTGTTGATTGTAGGCTCTGATGCAAAACAAAGAGACCTGGTATAGCAGGGTTTTAGTTATAAGACAAAATGGAGGAGCCGACTATAAGCAACGTCTACCAGGGTCCGTCAATCGGGAACCATGTTCAGACGACGACGACGACGACGACGACGACGACGACGAAGTATACAGTTTAAGATGACATTCGCAACATAATGCCAGAGAAGAGTTCTGACCGAACGAATAAAGAGAGTGCAACAAACACTCCAAACAGGCACTCTCTTCAGCCAAGGACTTGCTTCAGCATAGAACTCCCAAGAGAAGGAGCGGGAGAAGAAGCAGGCGCTGAAGAGGAAGACGAAGAAGACGGCGAAAGGATTAGAGCGGAGTGTTGGGGGGTAAACAGAGGAGAAGCTGCAGTGGAACCTATACAGGCGCCTGCTGTTCGCTGCGGAGATCTTTTAAAGGCATTTTGTTTAATTTACTGATTATTTTACTCCGACGAAAATTGACGCACATGAGCGCTTCGAACTTCTCCGGTCACCGGCTCACCGCTCAACCTGAGCAGCTGCGAGCAGCCAGAAATTAGGCCTACACAACGATCCCGCACAGTCAAGAAAGAAAGGATCAATCGAATACTTCGGCTTCTCTATAGCGACAAATTCAGACGTCAACGAAAACAGGGCATTAAGTGGGGGGCTGCGTATCGGTGAATGTGTGGCCTACCGAAGGGAGATGGATACTGGGTCCCGAAGAAACTGGGTTCGGAAACCTTCAAGGTCAGTGGCGGTTTCACCATGTCGATGGCTGGGGATGCATCCCCCACCAGGGTTCCGGACGATCTTTTTTTCCTTGTCAACCTATTTTCCGGTGAGTTTAAAAAAATAGTGAAAAATACTGCGAATGACCTGTTTTGCTTGTCGGCCTTTTTTGCAAGGTTTATTAGCATTTAGTGGGTAAAACACTAACAATTACCTTTTCTCTGTCTTTTCTTCTGTTTTTTTCTTCTTCTTCACTTTGCATCTCCCCACCAACTTCCTATAATTTTTCTTCATCCTCCCCCACCAAGAATTCCTGGAACCGCCACTGTTCAAGCTCACGTGTCCTAGATATCGACCAATTGCCGATGTCACGTCGATCGTCTTTTAGACAAAAGTTCAAGACTAGAGAATCTCATTTTAACGAACTGATTTCCACAGTCTTCCAGTGTTGGAGTTGTGAAATTTGAGCTGGAGGGGGGTTGAGGACTGAAATTCAATGAATGACAGAGACTGCATGTACCCAATATGCAGTGGCTGCTCCACCGGGGGGCCAGGGGGCCCGTGCCCCCCTATTGAGTGCCTGGCCCCCAGTGGCCCCCCTGTTGGAACCCTATACTTACTGGTACATACATTAAACAACAAATGGTTGGCCCCCCATGATTAGAAGTTACCACCGCAACGGCTTCCCACTTGCCAAATCCTAGAGCCGCCACTGCCAATATGCGATTTTTGTGAGGGTTGCAAAGTTAGCTGGGGGGTTCAACCCACCCCACCCCCACCCCACCCCAACCCCCAACCCCGGCAACTCCAACACTGCAGTCTTCTGCAGGTGAACGACTTCGCGTCGATGCGTTTATTATAGAAAACACCGTACATTCAATACAGTTGACCATTTCTACGAACTGTCATTGTCCCTCGCGTGCTCATTACATGGAAAACTTGCGTCGGTTACTATACGACAAACACGGCAGCACAAGGCAATCGACTTCCCTGGAGTTCCTCTGAATTCTACGTGTCCTTGAAACAGAATTTCATTGTCTCGTATACGATCTAATGCCTCGCCGTCTTATACTTTGAGAGATGTCATCGCTCGATTAAAAAAATGCTGGGCCACTGCCTTGCCTAATAAGATTTTACGCCTTAAAGTAAATCTAAATCAAGATTTGCAAAGCTGTCGCAAAACCCCGCTTAGAGCACCGGTGCTGCTCTGTTGACTTCTATAGCGCCGTATACTAGGGCTCATGCGGTGCATGGCCTTTTACGCTATCGCATCTCACATCAGAATCATTAGCTTGAGGAGCTGAAATTATCTGGGGAAGAGGGGGAGGAAGAGCGGGGAGAGGGGGAAATATTTTGTCTCGTCGTCCGCAGTTTCGTGTTAGGGGGGGGGGTTGCAAGAACTGTGAGTTTTTTCACATTTTCCTAGCATTTGATTCGGCCAAAGTGGCGTCATTAAGTCCGCAGAATGAGAATGAAACTCCTTAATGCGCGCCAGACTCGTATGCCAATTGCAAGAACACGCGCATTAAAAAGGAGACATGTAAAGCGACAGAATTTATTAACTCTATTAACTTTTATGTCCAACCATAAAATATAGATGCAAATATTATGAATATATGAAGAAAAATAAGGATGAAAAGCTTCAAAAAGGTAAACAATACAAAAATTAAGACTAGCTTTGTCCCATGAGTCTCATGAGATGGGACGGAACAGTGCTATCCCATCCCATCCCATTCCTGCATGGGAAGAATCCCATGGGACGGGACGTCCCATGGACAAGCCTGCATATTAATAAGTGTTGATAATTAGTGCGCTTTGTCTCTGGCTCAGTCAGTCAGTCAGTCAGCCAGACAGACAGTCAGTCTGTCTGTCTGCCTGTCTGTCAGTCAGTCAGTCAGTCTGTATGTCTGTCTGTGTCTTTTTCACTAACCGTAAGACAGCTGACGAGACCTGCTTCGAAGTGTGGCTGGAATGCTCTATCGTCCATGCACCATTCGAGCAGCTCACGAGCAGCATTGCGGAAGCTGTTGACGCTGATAAGATGCTGAAAACACAATCAAAGCCAAAACAACGTCAACGTCAGCAGAAGAACGCTGACTGTGACCTTGCGGCCTTAAAAATCCTCTCCGTCGAAGAACACAACACGCTATTACGAAGCAATACAACTGAAGACCTGTTTACAATGGCAGCAATTAACAGATCCAGCACCGGCTACATTGGACAGAGCCAGAAAGCAGAATTCTCCACACTCAACGACTTCTATGTTTATTTTTCAATTCTGTTGCGCTATTTAAAGCAACCAAAGCAACGACCGAACAAAATCGAGAATCAAGCCCTTCGCGAAAACGAGAACAGAATAGAGACGAAATGCTCTATCCCTTGTCTGGTTGTTAGCCTCTAGAAATAAGCCCTCTCAGCACCGCACTAGACACCATGTCGGTTTCCAGTCCAATTTTAAACTATCAAGAGCCAAAGAAAACAGGAAAACGATTTCAGAAGACAAAACTATAACGAAACATAAAGAGTTATTTAAAGTAGCAGCGTGTGTCTAAAGCAAGAGAAAATATAAGATGAACTTCAGAAATATGATCAAAATTAGTAGATCAAATACGAAAGATCCATGCAGTTGATCTAGTAGATCTGTACTTTAAATTGTAGCAGATAATCGACTGAAAAGAGCGTGGACACCGTCGTCGTCGTCGTCGTCGTCATATTCTAGATTTCTGCTGCTACTTAACACGTGAGAAGTGAGAGCATCGCTCAAAACTACATGGAGAGAGAGAGAGAGAGAGAGAGAGAGAGAGAGAGAGAGAGAGAGAGAGAGAGAGAGAGAGAGCTGCACAGACAGCAGACCGATAATCACTAAAATCTAATTAATTGCCGTTAGACGCCATATTAAATTAATTATATATACATAATAATATGAGAAATGATGGGCAAATGAGAACTAAAGAGCTTTTAATCAGCTCCCAGCATGCATAGCGCCGTTAAGAGCAGACGACATCATCTTCGATCGATCATAAAGTCCTGTGACCAGAGATCGTCTGCCACGCATAACTCATTAGAATTTCATTTGCCGATCAGTTGTACATTCATATTCGTACAGGTTTTTAGACGTACGAGCGACGTACACACGCAAGAGCGTTGAACAGGTGTTGCGTAACTGGTCGTAAACAATCCTCTTCTTCTTCTGCACAGACGTACAAGTGAGCGCTAAATCTTCGTCTGCAGCAGCAGCAGCAGCAGCAGTCATAGATTTCCGATAGTCAGCGTCGTCCAGCATCAGCATTATTCTCATCTCGAATATCGATGTTCAGCTGCTGCTGCTGCTGCTGCTGCTGCGTTGTTCTGCTGCAGCTTCAATTAATATGCATTGATTCGCATCGCTGGCTCTAATCTCGAATAGCACGGTCGACGTTAGAACTTAGAACACTATCCACGCTCCGTTCGCTTCTAATCAGGTTAACATACGACAAACAGCGTCTGCTGAACACCACACACACACACACACACACACACACACACACACACACACATCTTTATTTAAGTAGTAAAGACAGCAGATCACAATCGGATTGAAACTCTTAATTGGTTCATGAAATGTTACATCTTAGGCATACAGGAAAGTTCCTTCCAATAGCCGAATTCACGACCTTTTGAGACGTCAGACAGAAGTCAGTGTGGAGGGGTGGGGGCCAAACCCGCTCAAACGCCGCTAACCCAAATTTTGGCGAGGAGCTTCTATCGCATTCACGCTTAAGTCCTCCTCCCTTCTCAAAATTCCTAGCGACGCCACCGATAACAACCGACCTAACACGAACTCGTTTGATAAGATCTCTTGAAATACTGATATTCTGACGCGCGCTGCTCTCTCTCTCTCTCTCTCTCTCTCTCTCTCTCACACACACACACACACACACACAACAGGCCTCTCTCTCACAGCAGTCTTCTCACACAGCAACCCATCGTCCTTTCAGTCACTTATCTTCCTTCGGATTTCGACCTTCAACTCTCTGCATCTTGTTCGAATTCGTTTCCGATGAGACTCGCATTTGGCCGTCGTCGTCGTCTGGGGATGGGGTGGGGTACAGGGGATCGGGGGGTCAGGGCATGTCGTCTGCCAGATAGTATTTTCCTGTCTGTCTCATTTGGGTATTTAGATTTTAGACGAAGCACTGGGCGATGGAGATTAGCATACGATTGTGACTGCAACGGTCTTTGCGCCGCCTGTAATGGCAAGTGGTTTAAGATGGAATCCGGAAGACTATTATCGTCTGTCACCGGGCACCTGTGTCCCTTGGCAATCAAATAGCATTCACGAAAGAACTAATGAATGGGTATTAGAGAAGGGAGGTGCTGCAAGGGAATTTTTGGAGTCTATCAAAAGAAGAAAACTGTCGTACTTTGGCCACATCATGATGAAACCAGGCACCTGTTTTGAAAAAGAAATGATACAAGGCACAACTGATGGTAAAAGAAAACAAGGCAAACCCAGGAGTAGTAGATGAACTGATAACATCATGCAATGGACTGGAAAAAGCAGAAAGACAATGGAAAAGGCGACCCGAATGACAGACAACAGAAAAACAAAGGAACAAGCTCATCCATGATGCGGTCTATTATTATTATTATTATTATTATTATTATTATTATTATTATTATTATTATTATTATTATTATTATTATTATTATTATTACTACTACTACTACTACTACTACTACTACTACTACTACTACTACTACTACTACCGTATTATTATTGTTATTATTATTACCGTATTATTATTGTTATTAGCGTCGTAGACCACAGAACCAGCAAGTGCGCCAGGAGGGCAGCGGTCAAAGGTCATCGCCTGATCCCGCCCTCTACCGTCGCTCAGCACAGCAGCAGCAGCAGCAGCAGCAGCAGCAGCAGCGCTGCGTTGGCACAATATTGTTGCACAATAATATTATAATTAACGGTCGCTGCTCGGGGAGGGTGTCGACTGGTGATCGGTTGCGTTCTAAGCCGTCGTCTCCGTATTATCGCCCTGCTAATATCACTGCACTTTCACCACTCGGCAGCCCCCCACTCCCCCACCATGCTCCTCACGCAGAGGTCTCTGCATCCCATTTCGTGGCCGCGATGAAAACGAGAGCAGGAGAAGAAGACGAAAAGCAGCAGCAGCAGCAGCAGCAGAATAGAATCGCTCTTAGGTACATCGATGCAAATCGAGGTTTCCGTTTTCCTCTTTTCCTTTCGTTTCAGTCAAATGCTCACCGCCTCAAAATACGCAGAAATTTTGCGTCGACAGCAACAAATCTAAGTTGAAACTGGGAAGTAAAAAATGGCCGAAATAAAAAACTGTCAAAAGTCATTCTGAGCTCATTGGATCAACGAAACTCACTACCAACGACCGCCTGCCTGTCTGCCTGTCTGTCTGTCTGTCTGTATGTATGTATGTATGTATGTATGTATGTATGTATGTATGTACTGTATGTATGTATGTATGTATGTATGTCTCCTCTTTCTCTTTGTGCGTTTGTGTTTAACCTTACGTTACTCAGTGTTAAAAGTCGATTCCCGGCGCGGTTAAAAATTGTGTAATTGACGAATGAGGACAGAAAGCGGACGACAGCCTCTCTTGTCGCTGCCTCAGTCACCTCCTGCATGTGCTCTGGCCTACACACACACACACACACACACACACACACACACACACACACACACACACACACACACACACTTCCACCAGTATAACATAATTACACGAATTAGGCAAATATTACTTTAAATGGAAACATAACAAAAACCGAAACAGGAAGAAATTATAAAACTAGTGAAGCGTTTTCAGTAATAAAGATCACCCTAAACCCATCTGCATCTGCGTTGCACGACCGATTGATTCTGTGTGGAACTGAGAAACTGTTTGAGACTTTTGAGTAGATAAGTAGATAACGATAGCAAAGACACATTTTACATGTAAATTCCAAGAGCCGAGTTCAGACTCTGAAATTCTGACACAAAATTTTAAAACAGGACAAAGAAACAGAGAGAGAGAGAGAGAGAGAGAGAGAGAGAGAGAGAGAGAGAGAGAGAGAGAGACAGACAGACAGACAGACAGACAGACAGGCAGACAGAGACAGACAGACAGAGACAGACAGACAGACAGACAGAGACAGACAGACAGAGAGAGACAGACAGAGACAGACAGACAGACAGACAGAGAAACATGGTCTCTGAATGTTGTCTATCCATAAGTTGTGCTGCATGGTTTGGACCTAACATGATACTTGACCCGTTCACTAACTCTACAACAAGTACAAGTACAAGTACATAGCAACAGGCAACATCACATTTCGTTGGGGTCAATTAATCCTGTCACTGGAAAGTGTAGGCCTATCGATTAGGAAAGAGGCTATTAATAGATCATGATCGGTGATCTTAATCGATGGTGTCGTCTGTTCAATTAACAAGTGGTTTTGTCCTTCAAACTCCTTTCTCCTCCTGTCCCTCTCTAGTTGTTGTTCTCTCTCTCTCTCTCTCTCTCTCTCTCTCTCTCTCTCTCTCTCTCTCTCTCTCTCTCTCTCTCTCTCTCTCTCTCACTCACTCACTCACTCACTTTCAAGCAACAACGACAATAATTGCGAAGACACTATGATACGCACACACACACACACACACACACACACACACACAATATCGAGATTATCGACCTCAGTTGATCCAATTGGCAACTACTGAAATGCAGAATCATCGAACGCCGCTCCCACAACAACAACATCATCATCATCATCATCATCATCGTCACCAGCATAATAATAATAATAATAATAATAATAATAATAATAATAATAATAATAATAATAATAATAACAACAATAATAATAATAATCACCACCGCCAACATCATCATCATCATCATCACCAGCATCATAATCATCATTACCAGCATTATAATCATCATCATCACCATCATCATCATCATCATCATCATCACCATCGTCATCATCGTCATCACCAGCAACATAATCATCATTGTCATCATCGTCATCACCAGCAACATAATCATCATCGTCATCATCATCATCATCACCATCATCATCGTCATCATCATCGTCATCATCATCACCACCCCACCACCACCACCACCATCATCATCATCATCATCATCATCGGCGCAACGTTATTACAACCCACCTGTTTGATGCACTGCAGTCGATCTGTCGTCTGCTGAATATGTCGTTCTATTTCATTCATCGTCGCTCAAAACGATTTCATCACAGATCATAATTCGACTGCGAAGACATCGCATCTCCTACGCAACCCGACCAGCTGTCAGACGCTCACCCGACGACGACGACAACAACAACAACAACAACAACGCTGCCGACAACTTACAACAATCACATAAGATACTCAGAATAACAATCTCTCGCTGCTGCCGCCGCCTCCTCCCCCTCCTCCCCCTCCTTCGCTCCTACTTCCCTTCTTCGCCGACAGTTTCGGGCATCGACAGAGCGAAAAACACGGAATCTCAACTTAGAACACCGTCCAACCGACCGACCGAATGCTAATCTAGCGACAACGCACAAATCGAATTGAATCAATCCACAAGTGTATATTATTGTATGCTACTCTCAAAACCCGACGATACGCCGCTCGCTAGCACGCACGCACGCACGTACGCACGGACAAACGCACGCGCCTGTCTGCGCCGCCGATCCTCTGTAGGCTCACTGGCAATGGGCGACGACCGTGGCAGAGGCCGCCACGGATTATATATTGTGTCGAACAGTCAGGACATTCGTCAGACCGACCAACCGACCGACCAGCAAGCTCAGAGGCCGATCGAAGGAGCCGCCGGGTGCCGCCGCTGCCGCCGCCGCCAGAGGCTGGGGGCTGGGGGGGGGAGGGAGACCAACAGACTTCGCCGCTTAGGACTTATCAATATTGTCAAACATTAACAACTATTATGTACGTAGTAATAACACATAAGCGGAAGCAGCCTAGCAGGGCAGCAGCAGAGCGCACGGCCGTCTGTGCCGAGTGCGGAGGACGGACGGGGCGGGGGCGGGGAGCGGGGGAGGGAGAGGTCGGCGCTGCAGCAGCAGCAGCAGCAGCCGCGGCAGACGGTCGAAACTCAAAAGCTGCCTGCTGTTGCTTCGAGTGTAGCGGCAAAGCCAGGCGCATAGATTCAGCGCATAGAGACATCGAAGACAGACAGACAGACAGACAGACAGACAGACAGACAGACAGACAGACAGACAGACAGACAGACAGACAGACAGACAGACAGACAGACAGACAGACAGACAGACAGACAGACAGACAGACAGACAGACAGACAGACAGACAGACAGACAGACAGACAGACAGACAGACAGACAGACAGACAGACAGACAGACAGACAGACAGACAGACAGACAGACAGACAGACAGACAGACAGACAGACAGCGATTTGTGATGTTGGCCGATGTACAAGAGAGAGAGAGAGAGAGAGAGAGAGAGAGAGAGAGAGAGAGAGAGAGAGAGAGAGAGAGAGTGAGAGAGCGCTAATATAGGCGTTCAACAGTCGATCCGTTAAAACCAATGGCTGCTTCTGCTTCACGCTGACATCAATTATAAGCAACTGAACTCGACAACCGCTCGTCTCTCATAGAACCAATCCCCTCCTCTCTCTCTCTCTCTCTCTCTCTCTCTCTCTCTCTCTCTTATCTCCATCCATCTATCTCTCCTTCTCTCTCTCTCTCTCTCTCTCTCTCTCTCTCTCTCTCTCTCTCTCTCTTCTCTCTTTCTTCTTGACGATGTTGCCGCCGCCGCCGCAGGCATCGCCTCCTGAGTGATGGACGAAGAGGCATGACCTACGGACGAGATTGACTTCGTAGTTGCCTACTGCCACACACAAGGTCAGAGGTCAAAGGTCGAATTCAAATCGAGCCAAACGAAGTCAAGGTTAGGAAACCACCGAACCAGAGTCAAGAGCTCAGTGCAACAACTAGCGCTATAAAAGTGGAAGATGAAAATAATCTCGTGACGTTGTTTGAGCGCTTCTTTTGATCGAATTCGAATTTCGCCTCAAAGTAATTGTGTGTTTAACGACAGATGAATCGTGTATTCATAGCAGATGATTCGAATCTTGTACTGAAAACACTTCAAGTACACGAAGACCAGCGAGCAGCAGTACTGACACTGCGGTGAGAGTGCACTAAGTAAATAGCTTAGGCCACTCTAGACCTCTCTGTCCGTCGTTATCTTTCACCTTTATCTCTTACATTTGTCCTGCATCGTTTATATCAGGGCATTTTTTTATCTTCACTGGTCTTATTTGACAACGTATAAATAATAAGCACATCTGCGTTTGACCTGATTCAGAGAGAGAGAGAGAGAGAGAGAGAGAGAGAGAGAGAGAGAGAGAGAGAGAGAGAGAGAGAGAGAGAGAGAGAGAGAGAGAGAGAGAGAGAGAGAGAGAGAGAGAGAGAGAGAGAGAACGAACAGGACGGAGCGAAACGTCCGAATGGCTGTGGAGTGACAACAGAAATGACAATCAATCACTCCGTTCTTCCACTCGTCTACGCTCCTCGTGCTCAGTCCTCTGCGTCATCCCTAGCTCCCCTCCCCCGCCGCCGCCGTCGCCGCAGCCGCCCCGTGGTGGTCCTTGGCACTGCCTCCTCGTCGCCATCATACCATCACCTGTATCCTAGAAAGCGACCGACCGACTTGCCATCGCCCAAGGCGCCCTCGGTCCCCACCCTTAACCGAGCCCCCGCCCCCATCGACTCCAGACGCAGAAGAAAAAAAAGGAAATCAATAGGAGCAGCGCCGTCAGATTTCCAGTCGGACGGAGAGAGAGAGAGAGAGAGAGAGAGAGAGAGAGAGAGAGAGAAAGAGAGAGAGACAGACAGACAGACAGACAGAGACAGAGAGACGCTGACGGTATTTACCGCTTTCAACGCTGCCTAGTAGACCACGTGATAGCAACTCCGTAGAAAATACTGATTGCTTCCGGCCTATGCTGGCTCCACCGAGCGACGATAACATACTCTGCTAAATCGATTACATTTACCCCCAAATAAATACATATATATATATATATATATATATATATATATATATATACAGGCCTCTATCGGCGGCGTAGCTAGTGGTGCAGTGGGAGCTACCGCGCCCCCTGGACAGATTTTCAGAAAATGAATTTAATCAATTGAAAATTAGAGCAAACATACTATCAGCCATAAATGAAAAACGTATGTGCATTGTGCACTGTGCATTGTCTGTCTGTCCTGCATTCTTATGCATGAAATACGTTAAAGCATATCTGATGCTAGGAAAAATTCATTGTTGAAAAGTATTTACGGTATTTAGCGTCACTGGATTCCATAACGTGTAACGCAAATGAGAGATGTGGCTTCGAAGTTTAGTTGTTTAGATCCCAAACGTTTGCTTCCGGCAACGAGGATAATAATTTGAAAAGTTTGGAACATTTGGCAGTCGCATATTGAGATGAAATTGAAGGCGTTGCTGACTTTGTACAGGAATTTTTATCATTTAGAGGCATGTACCAAGAAGTAGTTGGTTTTCAGTGAATAATCAGTAATAGCAGTGACCGTCAACACGCAATACTGAAATTCAGTATTGCGATGACATGCGTTCCATTTGTGTCGTATTATCTATCTATACACGACGATTTATAGAGCGCCGTAAACATGACGAAGACCAAAAACAAAAGCGCTTTATACAGTAAAAAAGCTAAATTGTACGAGATCTTAAATAAGTGCGTCTTACTGTAAGCTTGTATGCAAAAGTCTCGGCCGAGGTGACCTTGGTCACATCGTCCGGAAGCGCATCCCACAAGAGGGGATTCCCGTGCGACATGGATCTCTCTCCAGGCTTCACTGTCTTCAACGGAGGAGGGACATACAGTAGGGACCGAATTATAAATTATTATTATCCATTATTATAAGGGAGTTAATTAATCTTCTCCGTTATACACTGTAGTATATTTGTTGACATTGCCAATAATTATTTGGCTGGGGTCAGGGATATGTTTCAATATCAATATCCACCATAGACTGTCACCCGTTTGTCCGGCCGGATACCCTGGATTTGACCTGGATCTTTAGTGATTTGGATTTGGTGTGCCATCGGTTGATGCTCCTGTGCATTATGAAAGTGGCGCTATAGAAGTTTAAGACCAGATTAGATTAGATTAGATCAACCCCCCCCCTAAAACCCTTAAGACCTCCCAATCTGTGACCGACACCCCCTAACACTCCCCAATCTGAGAGCCGGATGAACTTTTTTTGCTTGTCAGGCTTTTTCTGCAGGGCACCCCCAGAATATACCAACACCCCCCCCCCGAATTAATGATCCTAGAAATAACCCTGGCTGGGGCAAAACGGTTATTCAGTCGTCTCAAACTAAATAAATCTTATTTTCGTTTTCTACACTGAACGAGGTCGGGTTGTCCAACTCTTAGCACTGATTTCGATTGAAAGTCGCTTAACTGCCTAGGTTGATTGATTTTAACTAAATATTGATCATTTTGCTAGAATTAAATATTTAATATATGAAAAAGGCAGAAATGGATTTATTAATTAAGTGTCTTTAGAGTAGAGATATAGTTATTCATAAGGTTTAGTGCATATGATACATTATTGAATGCTTTGGATTGTTAATTACACTGATTTCTGTTGCATGTACTATATACAGTACAATTATAAGTGTTGGGCCGGGAAGTTAACAGGGTGGTAACAACGTTGGACGATAGAGCAGAAGGTCGAGGGTTCGAGACCCGCAGGAGCCCTAAGGTCGAACTCAGTCTTCTTTCGCCAGATGGCGATGGCAACTGAGTAGCGGATTAATCCGCAGAGTAAACAGGCGCTTGGCATAAGAACACTGGTCCCGTATCATGTAGCTTGCACCAGTCGCCTGGCAGAGGGCCTTGGAAACGGAGATCAGCACCGCCCTATGAGCCTTGAGGTTAGCCTTGAGAGCTGGGAAGGACTTTGCTTGCTTTTTACTTATATACATGATAGGCCTATTATTGGTATTACGACTTTCATTATTTGAAATAATAATTATAATAATTATAATAATTATAATACTTATTGTCAACTAAAATTGATAAAACACTAATCATTTTAATTTGTTAATGATTTAATTGACATGTGAAACGTGAGTAGACCTATAAAGCAAAGAAAAATAGCAAAATAGTTGTACGCGCTCATTATAACTAACTTAATCAAACAAAATGATAGGTGACGACCTTTTCTTTGCTTGTCCATGCAGAATTTTTCGAAGTTGGGAATGGTTACCATGCCCACCTTTGGGAAATCCTGGCTATGCCACTGACTTTCTCCTTGTACGACAGCAGGCGCCTTGGCTGTTATAGTGGCGTCTTTTTCTGCTGATCAAATAGTTATCATGCACGATGTGCTGTGGCATCATATATATATATATATATATATATATATATATATATATATATATATATATATATATATATATATATATATATATATGACATATATATATGACATATATATATGACATATATATATATGTGTGTTTTTAGAATGTCGTTTTTTATTTCTGTCGTCATCCTTATTTCTACGCGAGATGTCTTTTGTCTTTTTTTCATGAGATAGATTTGGTCCAGATACTGCCCGGTAGTGTCTCCACCAATATCCTTTTACTGTACGCAGCAGCCAATGCCAATGACGGAATGCCCTGCTTTCTGCCGTAGACACGCCAACAAAGCAGCGGATGTCTCTTTCAGGACACCTATCCAGAAATCTCTTGTGGATTTCCAAGTACATGCAATGGGAATTTGATTCAACAGATCATCGCCCGGTCATCGAGGAAACTGAAATGCATATGATCGTGCTTGCCATGTATAGCGCTAATTATAACACGCGATATAAATGTTGTTCAAAGTATTTAGTTTCGAAAATGGATTTCAATCACTTTAACCCCTTAACCGTGTATTTAACTGTAACTCAATGTAAAATGGACGGATATATCCGCGACACCCAGCTAAGGGGTTAAAAGCTCTTCTGTTGTCCTCATTATGAGTGTTCGTCATCGTTCAAGGATCTTTTTAATTCGCCGAACATGCGTAAAAATCAATCAGAAACTTTTATAGCGCCACAATAAAAATGCCTAGCAGTTGCTTACACAAACACACAGACATTATATATTACAGTGTGTTCGGATAAAAAAGGGATCCTTTGCGATAGTGATGAAACACACTAGAAAATATTCATAAATTTTTAAAATTCGTTTTAGTCCTGTCAAGAACGTTAAAACTTGTTGCCTGACATTCGGCAATATTCAGATTAGGGGCTGTCCATTAATTATGTCAACAATTTTGGGTGATTTTTGACCCCCTCGCCCCTTGTCAACAACTGTCAACTTTCACTTACCCCTCCCCCCATCATTACGTCAAAAACTTTTGACCCCAAGATATATATATATATATATATATATATATATATATATATATATATATATATATATATATATGAGTATAATTAATGGCGGAAAGTACGGTACATTCCACTGGGCGCGCAGTATACACGGTAAGTACGGTAGCAGCAGCAGCGGCGGTGATGCTGGTCAGGCGTGGATTGAAACAGCAGATGGAGAGAGAGAGAGAGAGAGAGAGAGAGAGAGAGAGAGAGAGAGAGAGAGAGAGAGAAAGGAGATGTAGAGATAGAGTGAGGCGAAGGCAAATAACTCGTGTCATTCATCGATTGAGTGCTCGATCGGAGGAGAGAGCAAACCGATGCCCAACAGCAGCAGCAGCTCTCTCTCTCTCTCTCTCTCTCTCTCTCTCTCTCTCTCTCTCTCTCTCTCTCTCTCTCTCTCGTCTGGGACTAGATGTGATTATACGAGGGTCGGGCGAATCCTGTTCCGGAATCATATTAAACAGTCGTCGAGAGTCGAGTCCCTTTCAGTTCATCAGTCACATGAACCAATGAATGACAAAACCGCCTCTCTGTCCCTCTCTTTCTCTTGCCATTCGTCTCCCTCTGTCTGTCTGTGTGTCTGTTTGTCTGTCTTTCTGTCTGTCTGTCGCACTGTCGCAGTGTATGCCGTATTTAGCACACCTCCAAACGTTCTACGATGTCTCATGGCGGACAATTTCGCTGAGCCACATAGGCCTAATTCACAAAGTAGCCTATTTTGTAAAATATTTTTTAGTAAAATACTTCAAAGATCATAGTTGTTTATCAATTCATTTTATTATCTTCTGCTTGGCTTTGAAAAGATTTTGCTTTGTTCTTAAATGTGTCAGTAATGCTGTTTTTTCCTAGGTGTTAATCGAATGAAGGTAGGCCTTTTTGAGTTTCTTAGCGTCGACGCGTCTTCTGAGCGTCAAGCGACGAATTGATTTCTGGCGTTTTTAAAACGAGTGCAGTCTCTAAATCATGGCACAGGATCCAAGCAACAGCAAGCACACTCACAATTATCGACACTCAATATTGAATCGCAGGCAGGCTTTCTCTGTCCGCCCATTTCGCTCGGCCGGCCGGGACCCGGCGGGGCGGGCGGCGCCGGCCTCAAGGCGCCGCGGCGGCTCTATCCCCTTGGGCTTCGGCCGGCGTGGATGCGTGGGTCGTTGTCATGGTGATCAATAAAGACGTCAGTCGTAATTGGAATGAACGAGCATCGGCCGTCGACTGCTAGACTCTCCAACGGCCTTCGATCAAGATTTCCATTTCCCCACACTCCCCCTCTCTTTTCCTCCTCTGCCGAAAGAGGAGAGAGGGGGAGAGGAGGAGTGGGAAAGGACATTCCGTTTCCTGCTTCTTCTCCGTCACCACCACCGCCATCTCTCTCTCTCTCTCTCTCTCTCTCTCTCTCTCTCTCTCTCTCTCTCTCTCTCTCTCTCTCTCTCTCTCTCTCTCTCTCTTCTCTCTCTCGCAGAAGTCTTCACTTACATCGTCGCTTCTTTTCGCGATTGGTCTGGAAAGCAATTGCCCATTTGCATCTGATGCGTCTTCCAATGTCTGTGCCCGTCCGTGCGTCTGTCTGCATAGCTGTCTGTCTGTCTGCCTGTTTGCGTCCGGCTGAACCCTCCATCTTCTGCTTCGCACGCAAACAAATCGCAGACATCCAGGCGCCGCCGAAAAAATTACAATACGCATTCTGCTAATCCAGCTACGATAAATTGTTCGCCATGGCGAAAGACACAGACAGACAGACCGACAGACAGACCGACAGACAGACCGACAGACAGACCGACAGACAGACCGACAGACAGACCGACAGACAGACCGACAGACAGACCGACAGACAGACCGACAGACAGACCGACAGACAGACCGACAGACAGACCGACAGACAGACCGACAGACAGACCGACAGACAGACCGACAGACAGACCGACAGACAGACCGACAGACAGACCGACCGACAGACAGACCGACAGACAGACCGACAGACAGACAGACAGACAGACAGACAGACGGCCGGACAGACGAACTGTTGACCATGTGGAGTGCAGCTATTGCCATCGGTGTCTGTAAGTCAGTGAATGAATTAATTTCTAAAGAAAAAAGCTGAGAATAGGAATTCATAAATGGGAATAAGGAAGCAGCGAAGGTCGACGACGCAGCAAATCACAGCACTTCGTCGATAGACCGGAGACTGACTGAGCAGTGAGCACGCAGTGGTCGCTCAGCTGCTCAGCGGCTCCTGTTGTACTTGACCGCATTCGAAGGTTTATACTGACAGGCCATGAATATTATAGTGCATGACAGGAACTGAACATATATTTGTATAAGGTGCACAGCGGCTCTCTCTCTCTCTCTCTCTCTCTCTCTCTCTCTCTCTCTCTCTCTCTCTCTCTCTCTCATGGATGTGTTTTTCTTATGGATGTGTAGACGGACGTTTCGGGAAGTAGCCCTGAGGGCAGAAGAGGGAGGGGAAGTGGACAGGGTGGCACATAACAGCAGCGGCTGCGGTAGGGAGGTAGGGATGTGGCATCTGCTTCCAAGTGACGTCACGGTCCTCTGGCGACAGAATCGTCAACTGAGAGCGCCGATTCATTGATCAATCTTTCCGACGACACTCACGACAGGGCATCAATCGTCTCTCTACCGACAGTCACCACTTTCCTCCACCTCCACATTCAGACCCCCTTCTGCCACCCGTACCCCCGCCCCCAACCCGCTCATAGACTGCGTCGAACGAAGCCTCACTGGAGTCAAAGTTTTAAAAAAGTAACGACTCGCTACAGCAGAAACTCAACCAGAGACTCAGCCCATCAACGCGCATTCAGAGAAGCATTAACCGTCGACCACCGACTCACTTACTGTGTACAACTATCGCTCATTTGCTGGTTTCAAGACTTGCATCAGCTAATACTTCGGAACAGTGTTTTATCCACACTCGATGCCTGGGGAATTGACTTGTCTGGGTGGAAGAGACATAGTTCAATGCAAACAAATTGTCAGTGAAGAATTTTTTGGAGGGAAGGTGGTGGGGCTCTGAGGGGGTTTGGGGAATCTCCCTCTAGCAGGTCTGGATAAAACACTGCAAGGTCGGAACTAATTTTTATATATTTTTATTTATTAGCAATGCATTCGTTATGGGGCATTTAAAATGAAATAAAATGAATAAGCTAATAAATAAAACAAAGTGCTGTCGTTTGTATCTGACGCCACCCACTGATACGGTGGCACTTGAAGATGGAGCGGTGGAAGTGAGGTGTGGGTGGGAGTGAGAAGTGGGGGGTGGAGTGAGGATGAAGAAGGTATGAATATCGGAATGAGTAATTTCTCATTTCCTGAGCGTTCGAGAGACGAAGAGACAGTGCCGTTCTGAAAAGAGCTTCGCTCAGAAATTGGGAAGTGATGGAAAACGGCTACTGGAAGGGGGTGCAATGGGTGGAGAGGCGGAAGAGGTAGGACGAGGTAGGGAGAGGCGGAGGAGGTCGGGGAATGGTGGGGATCAAGCGCTGCCACCGGTCGCCTTATTGCTTTCGGCAGCGTGGTTACCGTGGCAACGGGACTGGGTCTAATGCGATATTTCAGTTGCGACGTCTTCGATCCTCCTCTTCTGTAGCAACCGACGGAGGAAGAGACGAGGAAAGAGCGACGGCGGCGGCGGCAGCAGCAGCAGCAGCAACAGCCGGGCGCTTGGACTGTCGCTTGAATGGACGGATGTGGACAGAGAGAGACTCTCCAAGATTAAACGCTTTCTATGTGACGTCACCGCGCGTATTCGCAGTTCCGTTGTGACGTAATCGTTTCAAAGGAAAAGCAAATGCCCTTCAATCGATTTATGCAGCGCCATACGTAAGAAAGGCGCCAAAAGATATAATTGCGGTAATTTGCGGCATGATAATTTAGTAAACCCGGTTTCGCGTATATTTGAAACTTGGATTCAATTAATTTTTAAACAAGTGAAACGGGTTAAATTAGTCAACGATCCTATAAATAGTTTTAACCATAATTAAATTTAAAAGCGCCATCTTATCTCTCGATTGATTTTTTTAGACATTTGACAGAGAATAGATTTCTGAAAAACTTTGTATAGTGTCGTTTCAAATGGCTCATTATTTTTCGTGGCATTTCGAAAGCTCTAGATAAAATTGAGAAGGAATATATTGACAATTTTAGTACGGTTTAACACATCAAAGATGGGGACACAGGAATATGTGGTTTTAATTCGTTTCATCACTCTTTTGAAATTTTGCAAATCTATAGCCTACTGTAGTACAAACAGGGTATCAATTTTATAATATTTTTGTGGCCTATAAAACCTGTAATAGAAGAAACCAGCTCTCTTAAGCGCCATCTTATCTCTCGATTGATTTTTTAGACATTTGACAGAGAATAAATTTCTGAAAGACTTTGTATAGTGTCGTTTCAAATGGCTCATTATTTTTCGTGGCATTTCGAAAGCTCTAGAAAAAAATTGAGAAAGAATATATTGAGAATTCTAGTACGGTTTGACACAACAAAGATGGGGACACAAGAATATGTGGTTTGAAATCGTTTCATCACTCTTCTGATTTTTTGCATATCTATAGCCTACTGTAGCACAAACAGGGTATCAATTTATAATATTTCTGTGGTCTGTGAAACCTGTAATAAAAGAAACCAGCTCTCTTAAGCTCCATCTTATCTCTCGATTAATTTTTTAGACATTTGACAGAGAATAGATTTCTGAAAGACTCTGTATAGTGTTCTATTCAAACGGCTCATTATTTTCCGTGGCATTTCGAAAGCTCTAGAAAAAAATGAGACAGAATATATTGACAATTCTAGTACGGTTTGACACAACAAAGATGGGGACACAATAATATGTGGTTTTAATTCGTTTCATCCAGCAGCGTGTAGAGGGGAGGGCGGTGGCCCCGGGCAGAGACCAGGGGGCGTAAAATTGAACCCCGATTACCATGTTTTGCTTGTCAGACCATTTGAGCTGATGACGTGACCCCGGGCGCAGACACCACAGGGGGCGTCAAAATTGACCCGAGTGACCTTTTTTTGTTCGTGGGCGTACTTTGGACAACTTGGCCCCGGGCGTCGGCCACTCTCTACACGCCACTGAGACTGGGTGCCAGTGGGTGGGTCCGGACCCGCGGACCCACCCCCTAGCGCCGCCCCTGTTGCCAGTCATTTCTAGTTCCCGGTACATTTGACAATGGGTCGGCAAATATTGTTGAACTGTAATGTTTGTGGTAGGGTTACCAGACGTCCTTAAATGATAAGGACAGTCCTTAAATTCCGTTGCCCCGTTCTTAAGGGCGTTTGTCCTTAATAAGGACACAAAATGTCCTTAAATTTCATGCGTTTGCCCTTAATAAGACACAAAATGTCCTCAAATTTCATTAAAAATAGTGACCACCGATTTTGCGGACATTACTCTAGATTAAAATTACTTTTTTTATTGGTTGATATTGATTGCTAAAACTGGTCATCATTAGTTCTTTATGCCTTTTTGCATCCTTTACGTCCTAAAAATGTCCGACAAGCAAAAAAAGCTAGTCGTCACTAGTTTTTTGTGCTTCTTTAACGTCCTTAAAAGCAGTGGCGGCTCCACCGGGGGAGTATTGAGTGTCTGACCCCCTAGTTGGGACCCTCTACTTAATGCTACATACATTAAACAACAAATGGTTGGCCCCCCATGATTAGAAGTTGCCACCCCAACGCCCCCCCCCACTTGCCAAATCCTAGAGCCGCCACTGCTTAAAAGTCTGGAAGCCAATGTGTTTTGTGTGTCCTTAAATTCTTTCCAACTGATCTGGTAACCCTAGTTTGTGGTTATTTATTTAGGTAACGGGTTTGGCTTGTAGACTAATGTTTCATGCAACAATCGACCAGTTTCGGTAGCATTATATTCTGTGACTTCGCTAGAGGGCTTCGAGTGATGAGCAAGCGCTATATTAAGCCGAACGCTTAATAATGATCAGTGTTTATTCTAGCCACCTTGACATTGGGGGGGATTTTTAAATGTTTGGGGGACAAGGTCTGAGTATCCACACTTGGGGGGGGGGGGGGGATTTCCACCCCAGCCAACGTAAAAACATTTTTGGGGAGGGGATTTTAAAACTTTGGGGTTGGGAATTCTCCCCAGATAAGGCCTAGAATAAACACTGATATTGATGTACTGTAATATTGTTGAAGACGCTGATTTGTGATTCTTTCGTACAGTGCCTGCCCTGACTGGCATTAAAATCATGGGCGCCCACATAAATTTTTCCAGGAGGGGCAAAACACATTTTAACACAAAGGTCACAATTAATATTTTAGCGAAGTTTTCAAATTTCAATGTGAAATGTATATAGGTACTTGCATTTTCCAGGGTTTGCAAGTGCCCCATCTTGCCCTATTGTGCGGGCGCCCAAGATTGAAACAGAACTTACCATTTGACCAACAGCGTAATAACTAGATCTTGTATAAGGGAAAAGCTTACATGTGAAGATGACATCGTGATTCGTTGGCTTCCAATTTCTGACCGCATTAAACTCAAACAAATCTGCAGCACTTTTCAAGGCCAAGCCCCGTCTTAAATTACTGAGCTTTTCAAATCACCCTCTTCCACTGCACATCACCTGCTCCGCTCCACTGATCGGAAGAATGATTATGTACACAGATTGCACTGTTTAGACTCAGCGTTGATCATTTACAGTGATAGGACCCTCTCTCTGGAATGCATTGACTGAATTTGAATCCATCCCTTGTTTCTTAATCCCTCACACTTCAACGCAAATTTTAAAGTTTCTCTATGTTATCTTGTAACTCCAAAGCCAGTAACAATACTGAGTAGAAATTTAAGAGATGCTATACAAATGCTATGTTACATTGTATATTCCTGAATTGTTGAAACTAAAGAGTTGAAATAAAGTTCAGTTTAATAAATTATTCCACTGGCACCGTCGTTGATACGAATAATTATTAGGTGCTTCCCTGAACTATAACTCACAGAATATCTACAACACACATTAGGCAGCTTTAAGCTTATTGTCATTACAAATTCTGGTCATGTTCCAATTAGGCACTTTGCATTGTTCTATTTCACTTTTTCAGCACATAACACAAATTTACAAAGCATAGTTAGCAACAGAAAAATACATTTTTGAGAATCTCTGCCTGAGGATGTTCAAATATTTAGTGCATAAAATCAATAAAAACAGTTTCCTATTTACTTTGGCAAACTTCTTCCTCTACCGAAACACATTCTCTTCATTGTTGGTTTCTGCCCAAGGCTTTCTGCTGCCAATTTCATGTCTTGAAAGGTAACCAAGGTAGAACCAAGAGTTGTAATAATCATTTTCACTCACGAATGTCTGAATGAGAGTGGAGTGGAGTCCTTTGTTATAGATCCAGTAGATGACCTGCTGATCCGTACTCATCCAGTGCTCACCGATCATCTGTTCAACGGCACTCATGTACTCCACGACCCAACGAAACATGACATCGACACGCCCGATGAAAAAGCACCCACATATCCAGACATAATTGCCAGAGATTATCTGCCCGAGATCGAGACTCGAATCTCTTCTGTAGACTTCAGTGTATCCTATTTTATCTGAACCAAGGTTTTGCGGAAGGTCCAGATGGAAAGGCGGGCCTCCCGGTACTGACGGAGTGGCGGAGGCAGGAACCAAGCCACGGAAAAGTCCAATGTCAAGCCAAGATATGTATTTTGTTCGGAATGGGTTTCTGTGAATGGTGCGGTGAATGAGCTCGTACTTTGCGTGCATTGCTGCCGAGTAGTCGGGTCTCACGGTATTAGGATGATGCTTTGGAAAATATGGCTGATTGTATATTTCCTCGATGTACGGCACCAATGAAAATGACCACAAATCCTTTCTGTCGACTCGTACTATCCTGGTACGGTTCTTCGGTTGATGACTTCGGATGATGCTGAAGAGATTTGCCTCATTATCTGTGTCAACGTAGAAAACCACTGGATTTGTTATTCGTGCAAAAACCGTCATCCAATGATGATAAAGTTTAGTACCATAAACATCTGACATCCCCTTGACAAAGCTACCGAGATTGAAATATGCTGTCACAACAGTAACATCTTCTGTCAATGTCGACAGGTTAAAGGACGGTACATATTGAGGCACTGTGGAATTCTTAAAACTTGAACCCTGAGCGTGAAAGCGGACATGAACCTTTTTCAGTGGTTTTCTTTTAATGACTGTAAACTTCAAGCTAGTCTCCTGAAATTCAAAAAAACTCAGAAAATCAATTTTAAAAATACATTAATCATCTTCATACCCACTTAAATATGACACAAATTGTTTACAATGAAATCATGCCCTGAATAAACAAGAGATGATTTCTCAACATGAAGGTCATCAGCAAAGTTAATGTGAGAGGAGCACGAGAAGCAGCAGAGAATGAAGAGCTAGTCTACATGGAGAGCATAAAACAAAGACTTCAGTGTAACAATCATCATCGTCATCATCGTCATCTGGTTTTCTGGCCAGATAGATTTAGAAGTAATAAATATGTTCACCATTAATATCAAATCTAACATTTCCAACTGTCCCTCTGCATAAATTGTACAATCATATATATATATATATATATATATATATATATATATATATATATATATATATATATATTGATTTATGATATATTGACCATTGCCTGGCTGATCATTCACCTTTGCCATAGCTATTTTAAGAAAGGCTAAGCGCCTAAGAATAAGCAGCTACTGTTGTACTACTTCTAAAGCGCTATATAAATCCACGAGATTTTATTTAGTTACTTATATATATGTATGTATAAATAAATATATATATATATATATATATATATATAATTATGATATAACCTTTCTCGCTGAAATCGTTGATACAATACACAGAGAAATAGACGTGACAATTGCTGCTGCAATTAAAATTCGTCTTCGACGAGTGAAGAAAATG
Source organism: Metaphire vulgaris (assembly GCA_018105865.1). NCBI lineage: Eukaryota > Metazoa > Annelida > Clitellata > Crassiclitellata > Megascolecidae > Metaphire > Metaphire vulgaris. Next base: position 5,032,485 of record CM030844.1, read on the forward strand.
CGCATCTTCTGAACAGATTGCATTTTATTTATTTAACAATATATAAAAACAAATATTCCAAATAGAGTCCCTTGTGATTAAATATATTTTACATCCATAGATTTTTAAATCTGTGATTAGATCTATAATCCAGGTGACAATAGGTTTATTCTCATATTCTGCGATGCATGGTTACTAGCATGGAGGTTACTAGAGGCTGTAGCGAAACTGTTGCATTACTTATATTCTCAGGCCGCCATTAATGTTCTACACAGCTGTAGATGATATTTAGTCAAAATGTAATGTATATTCTCCACAATTATGTGACCCTATTGTTCGGTGTTTTTACTCCATGCCAAACCGTTTTTGTCTTCATCTGAGCCCCTGTGACCAATCGGCTGTCGTACTCATTCTTAAAAATTGTGTAGGCCTAAATAAAGAAATCTTATGTTTATGTAGGCCTAAATAAAGAATTCTTATGTTTACATAGCGCCTAAATTATCCTAAAGCGCTAGAAAGAGCCATCAGTCTATAAAGCTGCGCCTGCCATATTCATTTAAACTCTCTGCAGTGGCGTAACCAGAGGTCAAAATGTAAACCGGGCAGCTGACCAAGGGGATGTCCATAAATTACGTAAACCTTTTTTGGCAAATTTTGACTTCTCCCTCTTGTCAACAACTGTCAAGATTTTTTCAGATCTCTCCCTGTTTTGTTTACGTAATTTATGGACAGCCCCAACTCAACAAAATCATTATTTAAAAATTTAAAATGCGGATTTTAAATTGATCCCATTCCACGACCACGAGGCAACGCAAGTGTTAACAGATGAGTTGTGAGGAGTGAGTTCATATCTTTGACCAGCGGATGCTGCTGCGACTGCGTGCTTGGCATCAGCACGCAGTGGCAGCAGCAGAAGCAGCTGCACTGTATTGAGAGTCTCTCTTCGTTTTAGCTTCTTTGATCGGTATTGGTTTAATGTAAGCGGCGTGAATGTTTACTCTTCTTCTGGTGAGTGATCATTCTAATTAGCTGTAACTAATTCCCATCGTATATGCGATGGTATTCGTGTCTGTATGCACGATGTGCGTGCAGTGTCTTGCGCCCGAGAAGAGTTTTCTCCTGTCTTTGCAGCGTTCTGTTCTATGAGCAGTGCTTTATCCAGGCCTGTTAGGAGGGAGATCCCTCACACATCAACCCCCCCACCCCCAATCCGAGCACTAAAAATTATTTTGCATTGAACTCTGCCTCTTCCCCTCAAGCCAAGTCAGTCCCCACAAGGGCTAGGAGTCTGGATAAACACTGCCTATGAGTTATAAACTTTGTAACATTGCGTATGATTATAGTCCTGATCTGACGTAGATCTGCTTCTAAAGTCATACTGTGTGATTGCCCGGGGTCTCAATTGATCGTTTTCATGATGTAGGGGGAATAAGCGGAAAATAGACGTGAACCGGTCAGTGGCGGCTCCACCGGGGGGGGGGGGGGGCAGGGGGGCCCGTGCCCCCTATTGAGAGCCTGGCCCCCCCAGTGGTCTCCCCAGTTGGGACCCTATACTTAATGCTACATACATTAAACAACAAATGGTTGGCCCCCCATGATTAGAAGTTGCCACCCCAACGGCCCCCCACTTGCCAAATCCTAGAGCCGCCACTGGAACCGGTGCCGGGGTTTGGTGGGGTGTGCACAAAGGGGTATCACGACTCACGGGCCGATGCCATATTAGGATCTGCTGATGGGCTAGAATCAAATTCTGAATGTCTGAACAGCTCTAAAACAAAAATTAATGACTGCAAAAGCAAGTCAATCCTGTTTATTTTAATGTCTCATAGCTAGGCTAAATCTGTAATGTAATTGTACATTTGTGTGATTTTTTGCAAGACTTGTGGGGCGCTGAATCGGCTTTATATCCTGTGCTGTTCCATTTGCACTTATAGTCTTTTCTGTCCGCCTCTGTGACATCTTTTGAAGTCTGTGCTTCAGGATCTTGAAATTGAGCACTGGCCTAAAGCGAATATCTGCAATGTGAATATCTCCCATTGTCTATTTCCAGGCTTGAACCTGCGTAGAAAGGCTGACTCTGTACAAATCTGATGTTCTGTGCAGTTGAGCAGCTGAAAGTGCTTGATGTGGAAATGAATCTACTGTTGGTTGAGACTGCAGCCTATAGAGTTGTAGATAGAAACTATAGAGTAACCAGTGGAGGTTTTCATTATGTATCTATTTTCTATATTTATTTGTATTTAGTGATTTTGTCATTGATTGTAATCAGCTGTCAACTTTCTTACAGAATTTCTGTAACTCCAGTGCTGTTGTTGCGTTTTAGCTGTCAGTTATTTCTTGACAGTCATGTGCAAATGGTTCTAAGCACACTAAAACAGATGAACCAATCCTGTATGGCATGAGGCCAAGACTTTTGTAATACTCTGACAGGTGACGTGAGTAAAATAAAAGTGTTTCTGCATTTCCAAAGCCATTTGTCTATGGACTGTTATTTCACATCTCATTGTTATGTTTTCATGCTTTGGTCTTTTTTATTCAGTTGGCAAATTTCAAAAGCTTTTATCATGGTTTTTTTGTTACCTGTTTAAGTAATGAATTCCTGTCTGTTGTTAGCAATCATTTTCATTTTTATACTCATTGCAAGAATATATGGATTTCTTATTCTTCGGAGTGCTTTTCTTACATTTATGGCATGTTTTGTTATAATCCCGAGTCATGAGACCAGTCGTTTTCATTTAGAATGCGAACTTAATTAATTTTTTGGAGGCAAGTGATTAGTTAAGGAGACTTCCAGTTAATAAAAATGCAGGCGAGGTTTTTAATTGATGCAATGACTTTGTACAAGATGAACTGAACAGAATTTCTGATCAGTCAATACCAGTTAATTTGTCTATGCTTTGAAGTCTGATTCACCCTTTAAATAGATGAAAATTCATGGAAACACCTGTTAATTTTTATCTGCAGCTTTAGTTCATGTCAACTTTGGCATGAAATTAGTGGATGTCACATGAATATGTGGAAATGGCATGTAAAGATTGGTTGCTAGTCTGGGAAAATTTGCTGAGTCTTGGTTGCTGCTGCATTTGTTGCATATAAATGAGTGGAGTTTAATATAAGTTGTTTTGAGCTGTGTGGATGTCTGATGTGCGCGTGACTTTCTCCGCGAATTGGTTTTTGTCATATTAATTTGTCTTGTTTAAAAGGTAAAACTGAATTATTTTCATTGCTTTTGTTGGAATCTGATAATTTTTATGGTTGATAAATTTTATTTCTGTTAGCCAGTACATGATTATTATTGCAGTAGAAGAAACTGATGAGGTGTTTTTCTTTCTGTAGATGACATTTAGTCAATGATGGCTGAATTTTAAGCTTTTACCTGATTAACTCTGATTTTTGTTTCTTGGATTTTTGATGTTGTTTGCTTTGTTTGTTGTTTAGGATGGTAAACTACTTGGTGATGAAGCAGTTATCTTGTCTTACGTTGGTAACCATTGTCTTGGTAGCAGTTGTTAGCATTGCAGTAACTGACACAAATGGTGAAAGTAATATGATTAATTATTCAGGCTTTGACCATTATTCTGTTACTATTGGAAACCATAGAAGTGGCCATGGTAATGGTAACTATGTTGGTGACCATGGCAACAGAAGCCATTCTGGAGTAAAGCACCATGGAATACATGTTGCCAGCATTCAGTTTGAATACGTGAGGCAGCCTCTGATAGTGTCGCTGTTTATGATCGCCGTGGTGCTGTGTAAACTAGGTGAGTAATTGATCACTAGCGTCGGTTGATTGGCCATTTGGCTTCTATAGCGCCTTAATTGTGTGCACTTAACCAACAGAGATGACAAGAAATGCAAACAATGGCATTTGGGACTTGACCAACCTCTTTGAAGTTTAGTTCATTATGAACAGCATACACGTAAATGGAATCTGATGTAATGTAACGTAACGTAACATAACATAGATGATTAGACCATTTTACTGTCATTAAATTAGTTTGTGTGCGTCTTCAAACAACTAATAGAGTTGCTGTTTAATGCAATTATTTTGAAAATAATTACATTGTTTAATTTGTTTTGAGTTCAGGTTTCCACCAGGCTGACTTTTTGTCTAGTTGGATGCCAGAATCCTGGTAAGCAGATTTTCAATGAAGTTTCTTCTCTATACTGTATTGTGACAGTGTGGATTTTTTGTCTATTGGTTATCATAAATGATGGCCAATGTGGCTGAAACCAATAGGTCTTACCATGCGGCAGTGGCTCCCTCTACAGCTCCACACATGCGCCCAGCCAGACAGTATGGCAACTGGCACCAGTGAATTCTCAATGGACCGCATGAAAACCAAAATAGAAGCAGGGAAATTGAGAGAAGCAAATGCTTTCAATGGTTTCTGTGATGAAAACGAATACTTTGTTTCTGAAATGTTCTAATAATTGGAATCATTGATCTGCTGGGTTTGATGATAGGGCTGCTGTTGTACTACAGTTGAGCACTGAGCTGCTATGTGCTGTGTTCATTATGATGCTGTGTACCGTAAATGTTGGCCTTGGCTTGGGTTGTGACTGTTGGTGCTTAAAAATGTCTTCAGGGGACCTGGAGTTATTGCCATTCTTGGCTGTTCATTCGTGTGTGTGTGTGTGTGTGTGTGTGTGTGTGTGTGAGTTACTTTTGGAACACTCTTATCTCTTACCAGAATTCATGATATCTTTGACTCTTGCTTGGCATTTCAGTTGAGCAGAATTCTGTTATGCTTTACTCTATCTGCCCAGTCAGTGTTTTATACAGGCCTGTTAGGAGGGGAGATTTTCTCCCCCCAACCTCAAAATTCCACCCCCCCCCTCCCCCCAAAAAAATCTCAGCACTTACACAAATTTTGCATTGAACTGTGTCTTTTCCTCTCCAACCAAGTCAATTTCCCCCGAAAGCCTAAATTTCCCCCCAAAGGCCAGGAGTCTGGATAAAACACTATGCCCAGTGCACAGAGGCAACTTCTTACATGCATGCATAGGCATGCAGCAACAGTCTTAGTGATCACCTGAGATTCAGCTGAAGACCTTTTAGTTCATCAGCATCATACTAATGAAAGGTTGTGTTTTTTGAAGCTCTAATCCAAAGACCTAGTGCTGATATTGCCTGGATGACTGCATCCCTAAAGATTTCTAAGAGACTTTTTCTCATGAAACTGAACTGAATTCTCTATGACTAACTACAATATTCATGAATATTCATTGCCATGTGACTCATGTCTATCATGGAGCATAACTTAGTTACTAAGCATCTCAGAACCACTTTATTGAACTCTTCATACAAAGCAAGAACTAATGTATTATGTAAAAAATAGTTATAACGAGTTAAATAATATACAAGGTTTTTAAATTATGGTTTTATTAATATTTATTTGTATTTGTGCCGAATGGTGGTCAAAGATGAGACAATTTCACATTTAATTAATTATAAAACTGTTAGCATCAGAAAATAGTACTTACCGTTAATCAGTTCATTCTGTTTACTTAACTGCTTGCACTGCTTCAGTCTGTGATCAGCAGATGACTTAAATTAGGAATGAACAGCTTTCAGTTTGTTCTCGTAGCAATTGCTGTTTATGCCATAGCCTCTGATGCAACCATATCTGACCTCATTTATGTTTTCTTTAAACAGTGTACTCATAATACTTGGAACTATGGTTGGTGGAATATTACAGTGAGTATCTGTACAAATGTACGGTATTTCAAATTGATTTTCCTTTCAATGGATTTTGAGTAGAATGTTCAGGCTCCTTGGGAATTTCTTTAGCGTTAGGTTGTTGATTCTGAACTTTCATCTTTCTGTTTGATAATGAAATTATCAAAAAGGGTAAAGGTGATTTACCATTAAGCACTCAAATGAATGTCCATTGAGAGATAGAGCACACTTGGAGCATAGATTTTTGAGAGTATCTGAATAGATTTGATGACATAAAAGCCTTTCTCTGTTATTGACTTGTCACTGATGAGTTCCATTTTGCAGTTTATGTTCTGTTTTCTCCTATGCTCCCTGCATCTCTTGTTTTCAATTCTCCTGTACTCAAGCATTGCTCCCATGACAGCCGTTTGCGTGAGTGGATTATAATATCCATGATAGTATGCTTTGCATAATTATTATTGGCCATTGATGGATTTTGCTGATATCTTTATGATCGTTGACAGATTCCTTGGTCATATCTGTTTCATTGCAGCTAGATACAGGTGCAGGCTAGGATTTTAAATGCTTTTGTAAAAAATAAATTTCCAATGGATTGATTTTGCTCTGAATTAACGGTGACTGACGTGGGATTTGCGGTTCCCATCATGCATTAGAGTCTGGTCTGCTTGTATCTGTAGCTGTTGGTCATGTCTCATTGCTTTAGCCTCCTTCTGGTTTTGATCAGTTGAGCAGTGTTTTATCCAGACTCCAGGCCTTGGGGGTTGAGGCTTTGGGGAGAGGGGATCGACTTGGTTGGAGGAAAAGACACAGTTCAATGCAAAATTTGTGTAAGTGCTGGGATTTTTTTTGGGGGGGGGAATTTTGAGGTTTGGGGAGGGGGAGATCTCCCCTCTTAACAGGCCTGTATAAAACACTGTCATTTGAGGCTTTCTGGGATTTCATCTGTCAAATGATTAATGGCACAATATTGACAGCTGAACTTAGTCAAAAATGATTGTGAATTCAGATAACATATAAATGCAGGTTGGCCTGAAGAGGAATTATTTACCCAGAAATTAATGAAAATCTTTGCTTAGGTTTTCACAGCAGTTATTTCATATCCAGACAATTTAATGTGTTCCTGTGACGGAAATGACTTCTTTTGTAGACATTTCTATGCATTTAGATCTGAACTGGAAAATCGTCAGTTTTTTTCAAATTTTTACTTTCTGTGATGCAATTTTACATATTATCATCCAGTTGTAGAAATATTTTACTTAGCTGTGTTAATGAGATGAAATTTGGTCTCTGTCCATTCTCTGTGTTAAGACCTGTTGCTTAAAGTGGTTATGTGCACACTACAAAGAAGAACTTTGATGCAGAATTTTTAATGAGAGCAGTTTGCTTCAGTGTTCACTTTCACACGAGGGAAATTAAAGCAACAGACAGAAAATATGTGAAGGCTTTAAGTGTATATTGCTTCACCTCAAATCGAATCATCCAGTAATATTCCCCGTTTTCTCCAACCTTTTCAGACCACTCTATAGCAGTTTCATCTGCAGTCTTATCAGTTTTAAACACTGCATTTTATTTAAGCTTCGTCAGTGTCACAGTTGATGATATTTCAGTGCAACAAATGTCAACACCAGCGACTTCTACTACATTCATCCACACAGGTTCTTCCTGTTTCTTCTGCCACCGTAAGCTCACAAGAGATTCCGCTTCAATTTAAATGCTGCATTTGTCATTTTGAGCCACTTTCTAGCTGAATGCAATGGCAAAATTAATTTTACTTTGTTACATTATTTATACTGTAATATTAGTTGTTAAATATGCAGCATTCTAAATTTTTTAGCTATTTTTATTTATATTGGATATTCATTTCCATTCATTGCAATCATTCTTAAGACATTTTGCTAGTTTAACATAGATACATTGGTAAGTAAGTAAACTATTCAGGGGCTTGGTGCTGTGCATCAGTTAATTCATGGGTGCTTAATAATAGAGAAATTTGCATACCGGTATATGAGATTTGCTTGGATAACAAACAACAGAGAAAATTGGAAAAGTTGAAGTAATTTTGGAATCATGTTAAATGATAATAATCGATCGATAGTCAACGTTTATAAACTCCATTTGACTGATGCATTGATTGTTGGGTGATTATTCATTCATCCAGAGTAAAATTGTTGTTGATGATGAGGTGTCATGATGGTTGAGGTCATTCAGTCAGTCACTTCTGCACTACACTATTGCTGATATGTTGAAGTTGTCTTACCAGTATTTGCTCAGAATTTGTTGCATTTTAAAATAAATCTCATTAGTGGATTTTCTGGTCCACTTTGCAACGTGAATGGAGAAACAGATGACATGAAGTGACATTGTGCACACATTCCAGCTTTCTGCAATTTCCAAGTCAATAGGTTTTCCCTTTTATGGGAGATGATTCTCATCTGTATCCATGACAACATTCGGTTACACAGCAGACAAGAAAACTGCATTGGTTCCAGACAGTACACTGGTTTTGTATTTGGAAGAGTGTTTCTGCCTTGTGAAATATTGCGAAGATAACATTGCTGAATATATTGGTTGCGATCTTAATTAGATGGACAAAGCTCTTGATGCTGTCCAATGTGAAGCCCATACCATCGTACATTAAATTTACATTGTCTCTGATCTGGTTGGCATCTATACTAGCAATTCCCTTGGCAATGTGAATTCTTGTGAATGAATTCAGAAAGTCATCCATTGATACCATGTGCATTAAGACTGCTGCTATACAGTGCATTATTATTATTATTATTATTATTATTATTATTATTATTATTATTATTATTATTATTATTATTATTATTATTATTATTATTATTATTATTATTATTATTATTATTATTATTATTATTATTATTATTATTATTATTATTGTTGTTGTTGTTGTTGTTATTATTATTATTATTATTATTATTATTATTATTATTATTATTATTATTATTATATTATTATTATTATTATTACTACTACTACTACAACTACTACTACTACTACTAATTGTTATTATTATTGTTATTATTATTATTATTATTATTAGTTATGCATTTGCAGCATTGTGTCATTCGATTAATGTTGTTTTCATTCATGAGTGATTTGTTTTATTTAGATGTATTCTGGAGGCCGCTTATGGACTTCATGATCCAGTGTTTTTTGAAAATTTGGGAACCATTATTTTTTACGCCGTTGTGGTAATGTAATATTCATACTTCAGTGAGCACAGTGAACACACATTGAATGAATTTTAAGGCTCCTCCATTGAATAGTTAGTTAGTTAGTTAGTTAGTTAATATGCCAACTTATATAGCGCTATAGTCACAGCAGGCCAAGATCAAGAGCGCTTTACAGATTGCACTTAAATGAGATGTTAAACAAGTGCGTCTTTAGTCTTTAGAATGTATGAGTATAATAATTATGCATTTGACTTTAATGAACAGCTGTGCATTATTGCATTTGCCTGCATTCTTTATGTAAGGTTTTCTTTTACAGGGCACCATTATCAACTGCTTCATCATCGGTAAGAGCTCTTCTTGTTCTTTCTTATTATTTGTATAGTACAACATGTACTTGAGCATAGATAGATTTCAGAACCAATACATATAATGCATCGGCTGGTAATATTATTTTTTCCAAATAGAAATCTTGTACTAAAATGTCACCTTTTGAATTTAGTACCGGTAGATGTTATCTCACCTGCAGTTGGTTTATTCATTGACTGTTTATGATTCAGCTCCCGTTCTTTATGGTCTTTGCTTTGCCGGAATGATGGGCTCTGTAGAGATAACATTGATCGAGTGTTTTGTCTTCTCTGCTTTGATTGTGGCTGTTGATCCAGTGGCAGTAAGTAAATTGATCTTGAATTATTTGTCAATTCAATTCTATGATTTTGTCAATTTTTAAATCTAAGAATATGTAAATATATTGGTGGGAATGGTGCCCATATTCATAAGTGAAGCAGTTTTAAATAAGACTCCGAACATTTGTCACACAATTATTTCTATGATCTTTGTCATTTTTTTAATCTCAGAATATGTGTGTGTGTGTGTGTGTGTGTGTTGCAAATACTTCTACAATGCCTCAAGTGCACTGTTGGAAAGCTTTGTTTGTTCAATGTGAATAAATTATCTTATACATAAATATCTAATTTATCTATACATTATCTTCTCACTCTTTGCTATTTAGGTTTTGGCAATTTTTCAAGAAATTGGAGTCAACAGTGTTCTGTATTTCCTAGTTTTTGGTGAATCATTGTTAAATGGTAAGTGTGATGACTCACCATAATCCGGATTTTAAAAGTTGGTGTATTTAAAGAAATGGTGGACTAAGTAATTCAAAGTAATTCAGTGCTACTTAATAATTATGATTTAAATATATACCTTTATGTATGCCTATGGATTGTTTTAATTCATGATTTGCATAGTTCAGTTTTCTGTTTATTGTATAGTTTTAAATACTTGTATATTTTGACACATAGATGCTGTTACTGTTGTTCTCTACAATACAATTAATACGCTGAGTACAATGAAAGATGGAATACCTGCTTCAGAAGTAAGCAGTCAATTAACTGTAGAAAAAAATCATGTTTAGATGTTCTGTTGAATTTTAGTCACATTTGTCATAAAAGCACATTTTCTACGTAGGAATTCCAATTCAGTCTTAATCTTTGAATATTTATGGAGGAATTTATCAGTTTGTATTTACAGAATGTAACATTTGATCGCATGCTTTGATCAGTTGTTACGATCATGCTTAAACTGTGGTCGGTCAACTTATGAGACTGTGTTAACTATGATGAAGCAACAGAAGTTGTTTAGTTGAAGTCTGAAGTCATTCTTCCACAGACATTTTTGCCTGTTCTATCGTAGATAGTTCTTGCATTTGCTGCCTTCTTCACCGTCAGCCTTGGTGGCTTAAGTATTGGCATTGTCTTTGGAATCATCAGCGCAGTTATTACGAGGATAACTCAACATGTCAGAGGCAAGTTTTGCAATCAGGAACACTTATAACAACAACAACAACAACAGTAGCAATAACAATAGCAACAATAACAACAACAACAACAACAACAATAATAAATAATAACAGTGTTTATTCTAGCCACCTTGAGTTTTACATGTTTGGGGAGGGGTTTGGTTTGTCTGCCCAAAAACCTTGATGCAACATTTAGAAATTTTGGGGGGAATTTTCAAACTTTGGGGGGGAATCCCCCCCCAAAAAAAAAAAAAAAAACAGGCCTAGAATAAACACTGAATAATAATAATAATAATAATAATAATAATAATAATAATAATAATAATAATAATAATAATAAATAATAATAATAATAATAATAATAATAATAATAATAATAATATCAACAAGGTTTAAAGTGGTTCAGGAGGGTCTGCCCTGTGTGGGAACCACTACCAGTATGTTTTGCCCATCCAATCTAGTATCCTATAGTAATAAGGTTTATTTTTAAACCATTTACACTAGTAGCCATTACTAGTAGCCATTACATTACTCTCATCCAATTCATTCCATCTGTTCACCACTCTTGCACTAAAAATACTGTTTGTATCTCTCCTAACCAGTTTCTTAACAAGTTTCATATTGTGTCCTTGGGTTCCATGATTCCATCATATTGTTTTGTTGTAAAAAAAAAACCTTTCTCTTAGCACTTCCACTTTGTTAGTACGGTACTTTGTATGTCTCGATTAAATCCCCTCTCGTTCTCCTTCTCTCCAAGGTTGTCATTCCACAGCGCCTTTAGCCTTTCTTCATTGGTTAATCTCTGATACCATTCGATCAATTTTGTTGCTGTACTCCTTTCATTGTCTCTATGTCTTTCTTCAGGAATGGATACCATGCTCGAACACAATATTCTAAATGTGGGTGTACCAATGTCTTGTAAAGTCTTATTGTTACCTCCTTCCTACCTACCATTATTTTGATCATTTCCAGAAATCTATTGGCCTTCTTAGCTGCCTCTGCACATTGTCTACAGTGTAGATAACTTTAAACTGTAACACATGATGATCCCTCGATCTTTCTCCTTGGTTGTAACTTTTAGTCCCTTCCCACATAGCTCAAAATCATGAACTGCTCCCTTCTTCCCAATATGCATCAAAGAGCATTTGTCTGTATTAAAAAGCATTTGCCAATCCACTGACCACTGAGATAGTCTATTTAATTCTTCCTGTAAAATTGTCTCATCTGCTTCCCTACCACTCTGTCCGCACAGTTTTGTGGCATCAGCAAATATTGATATTTTTGATATTATATCATCATCAATGTCATTGATATATATTGTCTGTTATCAATTGTCAACAGCTTGATCTTTGATGATATTGAGTTGATTGAGATTTAGATGTTGACGATATGTTTCAGACACACTAGGATTTGAGTTTAATTTAAATCTTTTGATTTGGCAATTCATTATACAATGTCCTGGGCATTTATCTATGCAGTCAATCAGCAGAATTTGAAACCCCTGTTGACCACCAAAAGTCATTTGCAGTTACCTTTGTACCCTTCTGATAAAAACTTTATATATCTGTGAATTTGTACATTCATTTAATTTTCTAATGTGCTGTGGTATTTCAGACTGCATTACATTATAGAAATGAGACTGCATTTCTTCCATTTGATCTAAGTCATGACCAGATAATGTAAAGTGATGATGGATTCTGATTGTGTTTTAGCCGTTGAGCCTTTGGCAATTTTCTCTCTTGCTTACGGCGCTTATCTCACGGCCGAACTTTTCCATTTCTCTGGCATCATCAGGTGAGATGACTGTCGTGAAATTTCACCAGGCCACATTTTCTGGCCGTTATGATATCACTTATATAAACTACAGAACCATTGATAGTTTTCTTGCAAATTTAGACACGTAACCGTGTTTTTTTCATTTTGTTTTCTTCTAGCATGATCGGTTGTGGTCTGATGCAAGTTCGTTACGCATTTCACAACATCTCGTACAATTCTACGATAACAGTCAAATATTTCAGCAAAATGTTGAGGTAATTTGTCTCTCAGGCAGTCTCTTGCATGCATCAATCTGCTTTATGTATTGACAGAAGTGATACATTTTACATTTTGTAATTTTGTATTTTACTGTCGTGCATGAACAGTCAATTGTTGTGTATATGTGTAAGGTATTACAGTTTAGAATATCTTGCTGGCATATCTGAGTCATTTTTATGAATATTTATCTCAAGTTAACCCACAAAATTGAGCTAAAGTGCACATAAGTGACTGTGTTTGTGTAGTTTTCAAATTTTTCAGTGAATGTATTATTTTCAACGATCTGTTTCTTCATTCAGCGGAGCGTGTGACAGCATAATCTTCATGTTCCTTGGTGTTGCTCTAGTGAGGGACGACCACGAGTGGCAGACGGGATTTGTTCTGTGGAGTGCTTTTCTCTGTCTGATTATTCGATTCATGGGTAATTATTTGGCTCTACTGAATGAAATCGATTTGTGCTGTTGGGGGCAGTTGAACGAAAACGTTACTAATTAATTAACTGAAAAGACAAGTCGTTGTGCGTGTCGTGTATTCACTCCATTGAATTTACCAGAGCATAGTATATGCAGGTAGCATTGCACCTGTAATGGTTCATGAATGGATTATTCAGGCTAATTTTTGCCAGCAATTGTTTACAGGATCCGTTTCTATCGCCTTAAAGCCTTAAAACGATCGAATACATTGTGAATTGTCTGAGCCACAATTTGTATGGCTGCATAATGGTAAAGCCACTTGTAACAACAACAGCAACAACAACAACAACAACCACAACAGCGACAACAACAACAGCACAACAGTAGTAATTATCAGGGTGCAATTTGTGACCTGGAGCAGTGGGGGGGGGGGGAATATGTCGAGCATGGGGATGTAGATGTTGGAAACTGTAGCAGTGGGGGGATGTAGTGGTTGGGGATGTAGCAGTAGGGGGGATGCAGTTGGGCAGTGGGGGGAAGATTCCCCATTCCCCCCGCAAATCGCGCCCTGGTAATTATGATCATCATCATCAGCATCAGTAACCATAACTGGTTAATGAGATGTTCAACTTATGCAGTGCTTTGATAATAATGTGCTGTTCATAATCCTACACTGCCCACAAGGAGTTCACTCCACAGTAAGTGTACTTGTGGATGCCCAAGACACACAATCTCCATTCCTTGGAATTCCAACTGGGTGACGGCTCATATGGACTGTGCTGTACTGTCTGAACCATTGAGCCAGTTAGTTAAAGTGGGATAAGTTCCGTGTAAGAATCATTTAAATTTCTGTTATACTTTGCTACTCTTTAGTTTTCTATTATGAATGAGGAAGGCGATTTTTAAGCATTCTGTGTGTTGTTTATTGTTACAGTGACTTATTTTCTGACTTTCATTGCAAATCGCACAAAACGGGAAAGGAAGATAGAAACTCAGGAACAATTTATAATGGTTTGTAGTTTCAGAATTTCTTTTAAAATGAGAAATAATGTCCTTGATCTTCCTGATAACGATGCTCTTCGAAATGAACTAATGAGGCATTTCTTTTGCGGATTATTTTAATATTTTTTTCTTTGTAACAGACATTTAGGTTCTATTGCATTAAAATTTTGCCGTGAAAGAATTACAAAATTATTTGAAACTATAATTCAAATGATGCACTTTTATAGCACTGTTTCTAATGCCCAGAGGTATCAATTGATGGTACAAATGAGAAGGACATCGTTGTTTTCATACCATTTGAACTTTTGCCTGTTTGTTCAGGCGTATGGTGGACTCCGTGGGGCAGTGGCCTTCTGCTTGGTGGCTATGCTGAACCCATCATATATCACCCACAAGAATCTCTTTCAGACAGCGACACTTTTCATCATTCTATTTACAGTCTTCATTCAGGTATTTTTATTCATTTAGAACTTCCTCATTTATTTGCTTCCATGTCTAAAGAGTTCATACACTTTTGAACTTTTCCCTAAAATAATATGTCATGCAAGGATTGTTGTACTGCTGTTGCGTTATTACGTATAGTTGACTGTTGACTGTACAGCGCTTTTGGTTTTGGCTGATGGCTATGTTACGGCGCTTCACAAATCATCAAATAATAATAATAATAATAATAATAATAATAAAAATAATAATAATAATAATAGTGATAAACTGGGTTTCGGTTGGGAGTTGATGGATGTGCAGCTGCTTATTTTATTTACAAGATGCTGTTTTTCTAACATTTTGTTTAGTTAGTATGAGTTTGTATTTTGATTTCAAGGGAATTACCATAAAACCACTCGTGAAGTTGTTGCGAATTCAGGGAGACAACAAAGTCGTCAGTCTCTACCAGGAGATCAATGATCACGTACGTTCAGTGCGTTCAGTTGAGTGCTTGACGTTTATGCTCTTAATTCTGTGAAAGGGGTGGGAAGTTAGCAGAGTGGTAACAACAACACTGGACGATTGACAGAAGGTCGCAGTTTCGATACCCGCAGGAGATCTAAGGTCGGCTTAGCCTTACTTGCTAGAGGGCGGTGGTAAATTGAGGAGCAGCATTAAGCGGCAAGGTAAAACGTGGGTCTGGGGGAAAGTAGTGGCAACCTATCTCAGATTAATGGCTTATACTACCTACGTCACTGATTGCCCCGATCGAAGATAAGCGCCGGAATCCAACGCTCGGACTCGAGTATGGGATCTACCTTTACCTAATTCTGTGAAACTAAATTTGAAGATTTTTTCTTTAGGTTTTGGACCACATGCTTGTATTTATGGAGGAAGTAATCGGAAATTATGGACAAAACACATTCAAGGTTAGACCTTAAATGTATGTACTAAAGTATGTCATTTGAAGTTTGGCAGTAGGTATTATAATTATATTATTGGTGCTGGATGCCTCTGCATGTTTGTGGCAGAATTACTGGTAAATAAAGTTTAATCGCAACATTTCAGTTGAAACTCTGGTGGAAAATGTCAACTGACTTGTTTTCCCGTAATGTCAAGAGCGTAAAAGGAGAGTGAATGGACTCTGGTGCAATCCACGACTCTCGAGCACTGTAATTCATGTGAACAAGGCAGTGCCGGTAAATACGGTAATTAGAAGGCAGATTATGCAGCAACGCTACGGTAAGTCAGCCCTAGTGGGAATTCCAGTATGCCAGGAGATTTGAGTTTGAGAAAGCTTTGAAAGTTCAAAATTTATCAGAAACCTTTCTGCATCTTGCACTGAAAACCAATCAAGGACAATTTTGAGTGGATACTAGTTATAATAATAGTTATATATGTTGCTTCATCAGAGGAAATTTTTTGAGGGGGAAAAGCTATCCCTTCAGAAGGGCCTGCATGCACTGCTGATGTAAGCGTTCAGATGGTAGGCATGAGTTTATAGAAAAATTCAGAGGCAGCATGAGGTTTAATTTCGTGTGTGCAAGGTTTGAAAGAAAATTTTTCTGATTAGGGGTAAAGATTTGCTGTAAAATGAATCCAAGAATAACTCATAGCCATATATCCTATGCATATCCTATGCATAGTTGTGATTTCATTAAACAGGATTTGCTGGTTAAAATCAATGATCAGTACTTTAAGCACTGGCTTCAGCGAGATCCTCTGACAAAGGATGAAGTCATCATGGAGCTCTATCAGGAGATTGCTCTCCAGTGAGTCATTGCAATATGAGTCATCACTGCTTTTACACGAGTCATCGTTTACTTATTGTAGTTGTTGGAGCTCAGAAAATGCACTTCACTGAAGTTTTGGATTCCACTCAGGGATATTTCTAGGATTGTGAATTTGGGGGTGGGGGGTGTCGACCTCAATTTGGGGGAGGGGTGTCCGGAGCTAATTAGTATGCATTTTGTATGCATACCATTGTCACATTACCTTTTTTTGGGGGGAGGGGTGTCGACCTCAAATTGGAAGGGTTTTGGGGGGTGTAAAAATATCTCTGATTCCACTGACATATGATATTACTTATAAGGAATTTTATTTATAAGAGATTGCAATTATTTCAACAGTACTGACAAACTTTTATTTCATAGTTTTCTTAACTAGCTTATTGCAGCATTAACCTGATGTTCCAAGTTGTAATAATGTGAATTTAGTTTCTGTTTTTGCACATAGACAACACTTTGAGACCCTTTATGGACTCGATCTGTCATCCAGTCGCCTAGAGCTGTACCAGCCTTCGTAAGTTATTTCTGTTGCGTTCACTTCTTTGCTTTTATGTGTTTTAATTCAAATGAAATTATGCTTTTTGTAATTTGTTTTGATCTACAACATTTGAACGGTGATATTTTGTCTTGACCACCACGGACTACGGACTATGGATTTACCTGGATTGAGCGCTCGTGAATAAGCTGGTGCACTGCGCCAGGCTTTCTGGCAGCGCTATAGAAATTTCGTGTTTACTTACTTACTTACTTGTGATGTAAACAGCAGAAGATTTTCATTAAGGTGTTTAAGTGCCTTAGGGTGTTGTTTTTGTTTTAAATTTTGTTTGTAGAATTGAAGACAAGCCACTGGGTATCGATGTCCCTTTACATCCGGATATTATGCAGGCATCATTGGATCATTAT
Source organism: Metaphire vulgaris (assembly GCA_018105865.1). Classification (NCBI taxonomy): domain Eukaryota; kingdom Metazoa; phylum Annelida; class Clitellata; order Crassiclitellata; family Megascolecidae; genus Metaphire; species Metaphire vulgaris. Next base: position 5,049,707 of record CM030844.1, read on the forward strand.
GGTAGGTTAAACAAATGATGACCAAGTGCTGAAGATGTCTTTTTAAAACTGTGTATCTTTCTCAATGTGTTGATGCTCCAGTTCAGTTGCATTGCATTGTTTAGTGATTATAGTGCTATGATGCAGCTCAAGAAATCTCTGCAAAGCGTCGTCCATCGGGTAGACTGAACCGTCGACTCACAATGCAGTATTCGTGCGGAGAAGGAGGAGGAGAGGACGAGGAACAGAACCCAAACGTCTACGATACGGTCAGGTCGCTTCCTGCAGTGATGATTCGTGGTTCACTTGCCAGTCACCAGGACGGCGGTCGTTTCCAATCGTTCTCAGAGGAAAACAGGAAGACGGGAGGAAAGGGTAAACTTCGCAGTCATTTCGTCACGCGGCTCAGTGGAGTTGACGAAAAAAACGCATTTATTCCAAATCCAACATCAAAAGACGTCCGCAGATGGATGGTCAAGTCACCGAACAAGGATGTAGGTCATCCTGGTGTCTGTAATTTCAAAGTGCCAGCCTAGCGGTAGCATCTGATAGCAGAGGCTCTCATGTTTTAGTTTCATGATAATTATGATGCAATTAATGATTTATTGTTATTGTGCGAATCAGAAAAAACTTCAGTTTAATAGTTCTGCAGTGAATACTGAAAGCTGAAATAAATCATTAAGACAAACCATTAAAAGTCTACACGAAGTGACGATGAAATCTTAGAATATCTCATATCTCTTGAATTGCTTAATGTGATAGTTATGTTGATAGCAACACCACACAGGACTGTTTAACAAGGAAATCATGTAATGGAAAAACTACGAGCAGTAACTTTATTATATTATATTTCTGATAAGGTCGTGAAAAATATGAATCCAAGTGGACGTTAGATTTAGATCAATGAATCAATGAGTTAGTTATTAAGACTGCATAATTGTTTTTGGTTAATTTGCAATGTTGAAGGCGTTCTGCAGACGGACAGATCGAAACCTGAAGAACGCAGAAGACAGCGAGCTTCTTCATCTGCTGCACGAGAAGCAGTTGCGTCATCATCGATTTGTTTGTGCTCAGAGTGCCTTCAGTCCATCTGTCACTCCGTACAGGCAACTGTCTCCTGGTGGTAGCCTACCAGAACTACTAGGTACTTTTGTATTCTTTACATTTTTTCAATCAATCAGTCAGTCAACCAATCAATCAATCAACTTCTATGGCGCCACTATCATAATGCCCAGGGCATCAGCCGATGTCTCACCAAATCCAAATATAATTAGTACCAGGTCAAACCGGAAGATCAGTCAGACCAGTAGGGGAGTAATCTAAGGGGGATTAGCCAAGTCAAACAGGTATGTTTTAATTTAAGACCAGATCTGAAAGAAAATGTCTGGCAAATTCTTCTAGAAACTGGTCATAATAATAGCTACACTATATGACCAGCTATGATTAATCTGAAGAATTTTAATTATAATTTTGAAATATGGAATTAAAAGTAGAATTTTAAATTTTTCAGACCAAAACGGTAGATCAAGTAAAGGAAAAAGTTCATCACAGCCTCATTTGATGAAAATGACAAGTGTTGAAAACAGATTGGAACCAACTGAGCAGGCGCCTCACACTACTTTGGAAGCAGCAGTCTCTCAAGCTGTAAGAGAAGACAAAATAGAAGACAGAAGAGAAGACAAAAGAATGAGAAAACGCCACAAAACAGTTGATTTTGAAGGACCACGAGGTAAACAAACAGGAATCGAACAGTTTTTGACTTTTAATTAGTTAATTCTAAAATACTGTGTGTCCACTCTTATATATGTCTTCAAGTATGGTATGAGCTCTTAAGCAGCATGCATTCATTACAAATTATTTAGGACTACCTGTGGTAAATGCCTTAGATCATAGAGCTTTGGAGGCTGTTTATAAAGTGCTTTTTGCATTTTGCATTTTGCCATATGCATTTTTTCAATATGCAATATGCAATTTGCTTTTTAATTTTGCAATATGCATTTTCAGTTGCCAGCCTGCTCAGCACTTTGCCAAGACTCCACTTTTTAGACAGACAGGTTCAGTCCCTACTCCAGCATAATATAGGAGTGTAGACAAATGAAGCATGCATGCAGTTTAATGTATGTAGAATGTAAACATCTTATGTTTACATGGTGCCTTGATAATAATGAACTAATTGTCAGCTCAAGGGGAGTGCTAAGTGAGTGCACGGGGTGGCAGGCGGGGCTGACACCCTACGAACGGAGCAATTGAGGCACCAAATATATTACATGTTTACCTTTTCAGCATTATTATGTACTGACATTGATATAAGCATCTGAGGCATGTGGTTGGTCTCTCTCTCTCTCTCTCTCTCTCTCTCTCTCTCTCTCTCTCTCTCTCTCAGGGTCTGATACATTGTATGGTCATTTGGTCATTATTTTCAGTTTCTTTGTAGGGCATGTGAAATACACTCCAAGATATGTTCCAAGGAGAGTTGGGGGACACCACGTAGCCCATCATGCCTCAATTTCAGATGCTGCGATGACCTCTTCTGCTGCTGCTGCTGCTGCTCCATCATCAAGACATCGACTGTTATCGATTGATGAAACCCACCCGGCTACTTTTGTAGAGGAAATAGCGAAAGACTTGGGGCCTGGAGAAAATGTTGGTGCTACTGAAAATTCTAATAGCATCAGCAAATTGGGAACGGAAGAAACAGTGTTGTCATTAGCAGAAGGTGAGGAAGTCCAAACGGAATCGAAGTGTTTGCTTCAGGAGAATCAAGGTCATTCGTAACTACAAGAGATTATGACGTCGGATAAGACTCTACGACGTCAGGTCAGGATAGAAATGATCACTAGATTTTCATGTAAATGAATTGACCCTACATCATCCTGTCCACGGTGTGTAAACTATTATTTATGATGTTTCACGAAATGACTGATTTCGAAAAGATATGGTAAATATAAGGAACTGTATACTGAACTAGAATACATCTATGCAGTTGTAAAGAAATACCGTAATGACATGCAGTTAATTTAATATGTGATAGCAGTAGTTTATATGTTTACCATCTGAGATGTTTTCCAATTCCATAAGATTTGTGCAGATTTTGTCAGCAGTCACACTGACATGTGGTAAAGAGAGCTGCCAGAGAAGGAACTTGAAGAGTGAGATTCAAGCGATGAACAGCAGAAATTGTTCTAATTTTCACACTTTTGCTTTAAATAATAAATATTTATAGAAACTAGCATTCAGGTGAAAATCATATTCTAGACATTTTGGAAAATCAACATTAACCCCTTAACTGGGCAACTATTTGTAACTCAATGTAAAATGGACGAGTGTTACTTGGGGCACCCAGTTAAGGGGTTAAAAGGGTTGCAGCTTAAAGTAGTTTTTGTCCAAAGAGTAGCTATATGTACGGTGGCATCAGTTCACTAATGAAATAAGACCATAGAACAACTCAAAGCAATTTTTCTCTCTGTAGTTAGAAGAATCAAAGTTTTTATGGTATGCTGCTAATTTGTAGCAGACATTAGTTGTCTCTGATCTTTTGTCAATTGAAACTTATCACTTGAAGCTGAACCATTTTGCTTTTCAAGGTGAGCAGTGAGCAGCTAGTGAAGGTGAGCAATTAGTGTGACTCACTTCACTTGTTGTGGCTGAACCACGGACAGAGTAGCCTAGAAATTTTCAAAAAAGCTTTAATTCATTGGAAAAGCTTTGATTTGGTCACTGGTCATTTGTAAACATGAGCATTAGCTCTGTGTTGTTCCGGTCAGATGCTTGTTATTACATTGTCTCACTGTGCCTGCTAAAATCTGCTGATGGATATACTTGTTTAGACCTAAAGGGTAGTTTTGTTGAAACAGTTTGAGATAATCATCATCTGCAAGAAAGTATGCAGTGGCTCTGATGCCTTACTATTGTCGTTTGCTATGCTATTGTTTGTCTTTGATTCTATGTTGGCTTCATGATAAAATTAAGTCCCAGATTAGGGCATTCCTACATTTTGTCTCATTATATCTTTGCACTGCTTATTCAATTTTCTGTAGTTCTTAAATCATGATATTATTGTGCACCTTTTAGTTGTTGTGTCTTTGCCATTTTGTATTGTTGGTGTCGGCTTACTCAAATGTTTAGACTAGCTGTATTAGTTTTCGCTTTAGCTAAATTGATTTCACTTAAGAATTGCTTTGCATTTTATTAATTAAACACAGCTGTCTGCAGCAAGTTGGAAGGTTTTTGTTAATGTAATTATTACCGGTATTAGAAACTTTCATAAGTTTTTAGTTATAATTATTGTACCTCTTCAGGCTCTCCACATTCCATTATGATAGTTTTATATTGAATCAGTTTACATCTTAAAGTGTTTCAGCATTTCAGTGCATACTCTACATAATCTCACTTTATGTACAGTTGGTAAACTATTTAAATGATTATACTTTGTATTATATTCACCTGTATATTTGTTTACAATTCATCATGAAAAATTTCACAGCTATAACATTCATAAACATTTACATATTTTGAATTTGATTATTTATGACTTCTTATTTGATACATTCTATGAGAATTATTTACTTAATGATTTGTTGACCTAATGATTAAACTCAAGTTTGCACCTTTTTAAAATGTGTGTTATTTATTTACAAAATTAACTTATTCTTTTACTTGCTAAAAACTAAGTGATTATTATCATTGTTTTAAAGATTATGTATATAAGTTTATAATAATAATAACACCTTAACAGTAATAATAATAATAATAATAATAATAATAATAATAATAATAATGTGATTTCAAATGGCTTAGGACAGGGTTTCCCAAACATTATGGAACCGTGGCCCACTTCAGCAGTTTTGTAATGTGCAGCGAACAATAGTCAATTGTTACTTTATCATATAAGCATAACAGATTTTGCATACAGCTTGCTGTATTAATCGATTCAAATTAATTAAAGTGCTCTTGTTTGGACAAGTGGTTTCAGTAGCATATAATTTAATAGATAAACATCATGATTGGAGCAAGCCAACACATCAACGCAGAGGAAGAGGTTTTGCTTTTGCTATACAAGTTATTAACGTTTTTGTAGAATTTCATTTTGGTCTCTGTTATTGATATCCTGAATTGACGACCAGCTCTAACTACAACTCCAAGATATCAATCAGCTCATCAACATAAGCTAGGGCAGATCCATTCAACAATAAGGAAGCACAAACTATTGCATAACGTCTACCAGTTCTCATGACCATACATTTTTTAACTTTAAACTTCATATCTACAGTAGGTTGCAGCTTCAACATTACATATATCAAGTAAACATTGCATACCATCAACAGAATGAGAGATGAGCAATATATCATCAGCATAGAGTAAACAGCCCATGAACAAAGTAGGCCTATTGATGTTACAACCATAGCCAGATTTCTTCAAATAAAAAGATAAGATCATTCGTATATACAGCAAACAATAATGGGGATAAGACACCACCTTGCCTTGACCTGCCCGGGCCCACTACAGTCGCCGGGCCCCTGTGTAGAAAAACTGATGATGACTTTTATTTGCTTGTCAGTCATTTTCAGGATTCCGGATGTTAATACATCACCGGTCCGGGCCCCCTACAGGACGCCGGGTACCTGTGCATTTGCTCCCTCTCGGTGGCCCATGAGTGGCAGACGAGCATGCATAACTGAATCTTTACGGATACAAAGGATCGTATTATATAGCGTATTCGAACACCTACAAGAATCAGGCAGCGTACCTCTCCGAGTCCAACGTGTCACCAATCTTCCATCTCCTCTCCTCTGTTAATAGCTTGAAACTAATTTCACGCACTTACTATTGCATAGAAATGATAGAACTAGAAACAAGAACCTATCAGTTGTTTACGTCTGAAATTTTGTGGATTTTGTGATTTTTCCTAATCAAACTTTGTTTATATTTTGTTTTCCGTTTTAATTCCGAGTCAAAAACTGCGATTACAAGTAAGAGTCAAGAGACGAAATGTGTATAGCCTGCATCTATTGTGTATGTACTCATAGTTGACTTCTGGGACTCTACTTGCTGCACGTGGTGCTGCGTAACGCGTATATACTGTAATACGAAGTGGAGTCTAAACATCGCAACGGTTTTTTCTCAGTCCCCATTTAGAACAACTTGCCCGATCAGCAATTGCGCAGAATATTATCACTTGAATATGTCAAGTATGTTAGCTATCTGAGTCTGTTTTTGACCAGCGACTGATGTCCTTGTGTGTTTCCAAGTGACGCTGCAGAAGTTGAGGATGTGATTGGAGGATAAAAATACAATTAGAGATCAGTTAAATTCAGGTTGTGGAAATGTGACGGACGAACGGACGTTATATAGCACTTCTAGTATCCACTCACAGATGGCCATCTATTTCAAATGTCTCAATCTTATGTCTGATGATCGTGTTACATTTAAATCAGAAAAGAAGAAATGGATTCAACAGATTCTGGCACTGAGGACACTGTTTTTGTCAACGAGAACGACGCAGAGGAAGTTATTGACCTTGACAATGGAAATGGTATATGCACATAAGTTGTCTGTAAAAGTCATTTGAAAACATTAATAATAATAATTAAAAAATAATAATAACAGAGATTAGAGTGGTTCACTAGGGTCTGTCCTGTGAGAACCACTATTTGTTTTAATCAGTGCTGAAAGTCTGTGAAAAACAGTGCAGGAGATCTCTTGGCACTGAGGTGGGTTAAGTATAGCAGAGGTGCCTTTTGTACGCGCACCCTCTTTAAATCTTAATAATATCTAAATTTTTATAGCGCTTTTAAAATCTTAGTTTAATAATTTTGCAACCAGTACACGGTGCTTTTACAATATTTATTGGAACAAATATTGAAGACTTATGGGGAGAATTTTTCATGGTCCAAAAAGGTGCCGGAGCTCAGCCTGCTGACTTTCAACACTGGTTTTAAGGCTTAGGAATGTGCCATCTTATTATTAGAAAGTGTAATTATAGTTATTATTGTTTTTTATACACTGTATTTCCAAACAAGAATACATCATCTGAAACAGAATGCATTGGCATCTGTTGGCAATTGAAAAGTTTCAGTCAATAATATTTAGCATTTTATTTTAACCCCTTCAGCAGCCATTTATTTATGGCATGATGCAAAATGGACAAGTTAACTCAGGGCAACTGATAAAGGGGTAGAACTTTATGCATTTGGTCATTGATGTCATTTGTTGTCACTAATTTGTATTTATTTATTATTAATTTTTTATTGTTGAGATATGGTAAGTATTTTAATCAAATGGTTGAACATTGCTTTCTGCAGTAAAACTTGTGGGACATTTCTGCTTTGAATTGATGATGGCTAGTCTTAGAATATTTATTCAAATTTCTGAATTTATTTGCTTTGGACCACTAGAGATAGATGACAGTGCATCATGGGTCACTGAAAATGAAGTTGACATTCTATCGGGAAGTGAAATAGATGATGAAGAGGATGAAGAAGATAATAATGTCGAAGGCAATCTGATTCGTGATGACTCAGTCCAAGTTTTCAGACAACACTCAAGTAAAAGATTAATTTCTAATGCTTAATTTCAGAAGAGCACAGCTCTTGAGAGCTTCTTTCTATTTTTATGTGTATTATTGCTGATAAGTTGTTGTCAGAATGTAAAAGTGGTGTTAAAAGTTATGAACATTACAGAATGGACTTTGCTGTGTGTGGGACTTCATTCCTTGAATGTCATTCTCGCTTATTTTACTTGTGTTTCCAATGAAAGTTTGTTCTGTTTATATTTATATTGTATTTAATTGTTTTATTAGTTCATATTTGACAAGTGATAATGCAGTTTCTAATTCAGCACAAGTTGTTGAAATTCACAGACGAATTCATGATTAGATTTTTTGAGTAAAGGATTTACTGTTGTTCCAGGTGAATGATCATTTTGTAGGTGAAGTGTATTGCGTTTGCATCGATCCAGTGCACTGCATTCTAGCAGCGACCGGCGGAAAGGATGATCGCGCTTTTGTCTGGAATATCAACGATGGTCAAGTCCTCTTCGAGTGTTCAGGTTCTGCACTGTCTAAATTCTACTACCTAGTATTTAGACACTTTTGTTCACGTTACACATGTGGTCATGCATTTATGGTATTGAACTTCGTGAGGCAGAATGAGCATTGACTTCTTTGTTGTAATTTATTGTAAATTTCAGGTCACAATCAGTCAGTGGTCAGCGTTGGTTTCAACTCTAAATCGACCCTTTTGGCATCTGGTGACTTGGATGGATCTGTATTTATTTGGAAAATTGATACTGGAGTCGTTGTCGATCATCGACAGTTTTCAGAAATTCAGGTCAGTTATGTGCTTTGCGTTTTCCTTTTCGGTGATCCTCTTGATCTTGCACTGGCACGTTACATGTATTTTTACTTATGAAAAAGGTCAAGATTAAGATTGCTGCATGAGCTTGTGACCCTTAACTGAGATTGAAAGCACCTTCAATTTCCATGGCATATGCTGAGTGAATGCAGCTGCCAGCCATTTACTCATTTACTTTGCCTTCCAACAAATAAGCCCTGATGTCATTGTGAACAATGAGCTGACTGAGTAAGAGTGCCTTAATAAGAAACAATGGAGAAGCTTTTGTTATGGTTGGAGTTTGAACCGCAGACCTTTTAACAGACTGTCTTGCTCACTGACCACTGGGGTATGACGACTGTGGTGTCACCTTTTTCAGATAAAGAACTAGAATGATCATAAGGGCTGGGACTACATTCACGTTTTAATTAAGATATTTATGACAAACTTATATAGACAAATGGACTCTTAATATGATATCATCATTTGTACATGCTTTGAGTACCATTGTTTCTTCATAGTGGTTAAAATGGCACGGACAGGGTGATGTTCTGATGATTGGAACTGGTTCACCTGATGGAACCAGCGGTGATATCGTTCTGTGGGATATTCCGTCGGGCCAAGAGAGATATCTTTCTGGCAGTGGATCGACTCGTTGTAATACTGGGAAGTTTTTACCGGATGGTAGGTTGACATGTTGCTTTATGACACCCCTTCTCACTATGATTTCTTCAAATTGCGATTTTATTCAAAGAAATGGCTAACTCTGAAAAGAGTGTTTGCAAGAGCTCACTCTCTCTCAGTGTGATAAACCAACATCAATGAAAGTACTTAGGAGTGCATTAAACGTTTGATGTAGTCATTGGCCTATGAACAAGCAAGTCTCCAGAACTATTTATGAACTTTTAAAAGTTGCCTTAAAATATTTTTGTTTGAATGTCTTAAAAGGGAAGAGGGCAGTGGCTGGCTATGACAGTGGAGTGGTGAAGACATGGAATCTGAAGACCGGAGCTTGTATTCATTCGTTCAATGCTCACAGGGCGCCAATAACAGCAGTCGACTGTCATTCAGATAAAGACCTCGTATTATCAGCATCCGTTGACAACACTGCCAGCCTTCTACATACAGGGACTGGGCAGGTGGGTGACATACTTTTGTTCCAAAATATATTCTCAGGTGATGGTTTGAGTTGTTCTGATTGATTGAGACTTGGAGCAGGCAGAATGTTTGTATTTAATTTATGAGTTAATCGATTCTTTGGAAATTTTTAATTTGACCATTTTCTGTAAATACTGTATAGCATTGAGGCTTGCTGACGAAATTCTGAAACTAAAACAAACTGTAACTTGTGTTCTGCAGCTGTTAGCTCTAGTAGTTTTGATAACTAGTTTTGATAATTAGACAACAGGCAACTTACAGTGGATTCAATATTATGCAATAATTCTAATAGCATTAAATTTCATTCTGAAAATTAGATAGAAAGTAAAAGAAAATACTTTTGATTTGTTGAAATTTATTGATTGTTTGTGTTTAATACTTAAAAGCAGTCGTATGCTTCACATCAATGTTTACTAATTCTAGGTGTTGAAGATCTATGCAAATAATTCGCTTCCTTTGCGCATGGATGAAGGCGGTGATGATGTTGAAGCTGGCGTTTTTGCAGCTTCTTTTTCGCCATCAGTTGAGTACGTAGTCTGTGGCAATTAATTTTTGTTAGCTTTTGAATATTGGACCTTTTCCCTTTTTTAACAGGACATTATAGCCTGTTATGTCATCATATTCATATGTAATTTTCTACACAATTTTACATATCACAGTAGTGGAGTTAGCAAATAATTTTCAATTCCATGTATTAAACAGAAATCTAAGCTTAAGGGATTTCTTTGTGTGTTTGTCTAGAATTATGTTTGGTGGAAACCAGTGATTAGTTTGGCATTTTGCTTGAAGAACTTTTTATCCTATTTTGTTGGTAGTTTTAAGTTTCTGGCTACGGGAACTAAGTCAGGCCTCTTGACGATTTGGGATTATTCAACGCATGCAGAACGAGTTCGCTGCCAGCATACGGTTTGTACTTTTGAAACGGTCGTACATTTTGGTGATCATTGTTTTATGGTTTCTGAGTGTATCATTTAAAGGAGGGAAGAATCTAGAGCTATTGGTTGTTTAAAAAGTTCAACTGCTTTAGAACATTAGTTAAGTGATTTTTATGTGGATGCATTTTGTTGCCTGTTTAGGCTGGAATTGAGCGCTTAGTATGGCATCCAAATGGTCTCTTTGTTTACACCTGCACTTCTGATGGTCGTATTTTTCTGTGGGATTCTCGAAATGGCCAGGAATTAAACTGTTGGTTGGGACATCGGAAAGGAATCTATGATGTGGATTTGTCGAGGTACATTTCACTTTAAAATGAAAATCATCTAATAACAGCCAGTTACATGTCACTTTAAAATTCAGTCATCTGGTCAGTGAGTTTCTATGTTTTTTCATGTAAAATGCCAAACTATCAGTCAATAATTATCACTTTCTCTGGTATACAGTCTCGTTTTCTGGCTTAGTGTGCTTTTTCTGAAAATGTCAATAGATTTTAATAAGCTAAGTGTGCCTGGCTGCTGAATTGAACTGTTATTGAATTTAATCTTGCACTTGAATTTAATATGATGGACTTGCACATGGAATTTAATCTTTAATCTAGTCTGCAGGGTTATATATATTTCTACATTCGTTTTTGGGTTATTAATCATGCTATCTAGTGTAATAAAACGAAGCAGTCCTTTTCTAAATCCTAGCTAGTGTCTCGTATAATTTTTATTTGCAGAAATGGAAATCATCTAATAACAGTCAGTTATGACAAAACAGCCAGAGTTTATGATACAGCAAAGTTCAATTAAATACACATCGGAATGGAACTGAACTCTTGTGAACATTATAATTTGTATAATTTAAAAAAAATAAAAATGTAAGTCAGTTATTTTGAGATTTATTCTTTTATTGGTTTTATCCTGGTGCATGAGTTTGCACAAAAAAGCACAGCAGTAACATTCATGCTATGAATAGAAGGAAGGTGACAATTGCACATGAAATTGTGCTATGGTAGAGTTGAGTTGAGGTATAAAGTATGTCAATTAGGCAAATTGAATTATGTTATAGGTAGTGTTGGAGTTGGGAAATTTGAACTGGGGGAGGGGAGTTAGGACTGAAATTCAATGAATGACAGTAACTGCATGTACCCGATATATGATTTTTGGGAGGGTTGCAAAATTAGCGGGGGGAACCTCCCCTTCTAACAGGCCTGTATAAAACACGTACTGCTTGTTATGCGTCTTAAAAATCCTATGAGTATGGCAAAATCGATTAGCTGCTAGGTTAACAATTAACAATTGGCATATAGATTCTCTATTGCAGTGGTTCTTGGACCCCTTTGTCTCGCAGACCACTTTTGAAGATCCAAAATTTCTCGCGGACCACCTAAAATTGAGAAAAATCGTGGCAACTGACAAGCAAAAAACCTTATCGCAACTTAGGGGTCGTCCATAAATTACGTAACTCGGTTGGGGGGAGTCCGACCATTTGTTACGAAGTGTGACGATGGGGGGAAGTTTCCGTAAATGTGACGTAACGCAAGAAATTTAAGTGATGACCTTTGATCTTTTTTGCTTGTCAGGGATTTTGGAGAGGAAAAAATACAAGGATGGCCTTTTTTTACTTGTCAAGACTTTTCGGAAGACGAAAATGAGGGAGGGGTCGGCCCGTTGTTGCATCATATTTTAGGGGGTCTGACGTTTTGCTAAGTCGCGTTACGTAGGGAGAGGGGTAAAAAAGTGCCAAAATCGCGTTACGTAATTTATGGACGACCCCTTACTAAAAATTCTTGACAAGCAAAATAAATCGCAACTTATTGAAATATGTCTAATTTTTTATTAACGTTTTTTTAGAATCTGCCACGGACCACTAGACCCCTCTCGCGGACCACTTTTGGTCCGCGGACCACGGGTTGAGAACCGATGCTCTATTGTTAGTGGAGTTTCAGAGCAAAATGGTTGGAACACGCTTTGCTTGCATTATTGCGACATAAGAACAATTTTAGAAAGAATACAAGGATGGCCTTTTTTCTGTGTTATAGGCAGTGGCGGCTCCAGGATTTGGCAAGTGGGGGCGTTGGGGTGGCAACTTCTAGTCATGAGGGCCAACCAGTTGTCATGTATGTAGCATTAAGTATAGGGTCCCAACAGAAGGGCAGGCACTCAATAGTAGGGGGCACGGGCCCCCCTGTGGAGCCGCCACTGGCTCTAGGATAATTACTATGGTATTTCATGTGTTAAACATTTCACGGGCAAGCCCGGCCCTCTGACAGATCACTGGACATTTGCCCCTTCCTCTTCTCGGCGGGCCTGATTAAAAGTCTACTTGTTGAATAAACTGTTGTACCTTGATGTTGCCTGAAGGGCGTGACCTTGTCATTTACTCTTGACACTTGGATTCGCTATAGACCGGTTCTATTTGGCATAATTGACCAATCACACAGCAGTTAACAATTGATAGTCGGAGAAATATTGCCATAACGATGATCATCCAATAATAAATCACTTAACATCTTTCTAGCCAATAAAATGTTACTAATTGCTGTCAACCAATAAAACAGAAATAGGCCGGTAACACAGAAGCCAATCATATGGCGGGTAACAAAAATAGCCTTGGGCCCCGAAGTCAATATTTAACGGCGTTAATTGCGTTTGATCTATTTTAGCTTATTGAATTGTTAGCAGAAATCGTGAAATTTTAGGCGAAGACCTCGTCTGATCGCACGGAGGAATCGCCGAGCCTGTGGTCTGTGATCGTTGTTGAACTGCGTCATCTGCGTCGTCGCCGTCCTACGGTCAGCCTCTTCTGTAATACATTAAGGCAATGGTCGTCGTCGTTTCCATTATGTGAATGGATGTTGTGTTCTTTTGACCTTGAAGGTCCTTCATTTGAGAGAGGAAATTGCGATCATCCGATTGATTTAAAGCAAGGAGAAGTCAGAGTTTTGCTCATATTATTCTCGTTTATATTTTATAACAGTGTGATAGCGCCGCGTAGTGGGACGAGTGACTGTTGTGGAGTCTAGAGGTCTTGGATTCGAATCCTGTCCGTGGTCGAGAAATATTTTACAGTGGTTCTAACACTGGTTTGATTTTGCAGTGGTTTTAACACAACACAGATTCTACCGAACCAGTAAGAACCCAGTTATTATTTTATTATAATCACTGACTGCAGACATTGTGATGAGCCAGTCTAATTATGGTGCTGTGAAACTCATCTGGATTCGCACTAGATTGAATAGTCTTATTGCTGAGAGTTTTTGAGTGAAATGACAATTTATGAGTAACAGAATGTTGATTTAGTCCAATAGTTCAGCTTGATTTGAAATATCAAATCAATATTAAAAGCTTTTTGTGCAGATTGTCAGGAATGGCTGCTGAAAAACTGACAAATGTTGAGTTGGAGAGCATTAGACTGCTCGATAGTAAGGCTCGGACAGTGCCTTCGGAGACTATTGCTAACTTTGACCTTGTGAGTATTGCTGTTTTGTTAGTTGCCATTAGTGTGGAAGTCTATTTGTTGTATCTTGTAATGGCTGATTGTGCAATGCTAGGATGAAGAGGTTTATTGAAACTTTAATCTGAGGAATAGAGAGCAGTGCATACTGATAACCAAATATTCTGTGAAGTTGAAATGTTGTTCTATAGCTGAGAACCAGTGAATTTGATGCTTTTTTGCCTTCTTTAATAGTAATTGAAAGCTGGTGAATAGCAAGTATGTATGAAGTGATCTGTTTCTTTTCAAGCATTTGACAAGAGAAGTGTGGCAACTTGCAAGTGTCACTGCATTGTGAATTTTTAGTAAGCTGTAGCATCAATTTATCCTGATTGCAGATAGGCATTTACTAATCATACTGTTCAAATGGCTTTTGATTTTCAAGCTCTGTCATCTGAAAAGTCTGTTGTTAGTTTTTCTCAAATGATATACCCAGTAGGTTTGAAGGATGCTCCTGTTATTCCTTTGCAATTGTGCATTTTGCTCTGAAACCGGTCTCATGTGTGTAGCCATACCTGTGAATTTCAGCTTAATAGCTTAACTCAGTGAAATGAGTACAAATTCTCTGTGAGTTTAAACAGGCTAGGTTGGAAAATAAAGTTGTGAATGTGTTGTAAAAAGGAAATGCCAGGGAATACATTTTTACCAAATGGGCAAGCGATTCATTGTGCGCTGTATTTGATGGTCCACATTACTGCCAGGCCTTGGGCTCTGACAGATCCTGTGGATCACCACTTGGCCTATTGCAGACCCTGAGGATCGCCCTGATTTTTTATATAATAAATTTTATGACTAAACCTGAGGAGAAGATGCACAACGAGAAGAATTTTAATTGTCTTAGGAAGAAGATGTCAGCACTCCATTTGGACCGATGCATGTGATAGCACATGGCGATCGCCGTCTTCCTGCCATCGTGACATACCATGACATTGGACTGAACAGTACGAAGCTCTTGTTTTATAATTTGAGACCTACTTTTAGCTGGTAAAATATTTTATGTAATCAATTTTTTGTCTTACTATGACATTCAAGTATTGTTGCAGGTTGTATAATTGTTGTACTAACATGATGACCATTTGTTGTCTTCCATTTGTCAAATTTAATGGACTGATGAAAGGGCTTTCCGTCCAATTAATTATTGACGAGAATTGTCAAAGAACAGAGATCGTAGGTTATGTCTGTTTAGATTGATGGTGCCCTTTCTGTCTTTGTAGGCACGTCTTGTTTCCAGAGCTTTTTCAACTATCCTGACATGCAGGCAGTTATGAAGAGTTTCTGTGTCTATCATCTGAATGCCTTGGGCCAGCAGGAGAGTGCTCTCACCCTTCCACTGGGGTATGCATCCATACTGCCATGTTTTGAACTCATGACTTTGTTAATGTTAGAGCATAGGAACTGCAGAGCATGTGTTCATAAATTGGTGGATGCATGATTCACCCACTTGGGGGCGGAGGAGAAGACGCAGAAGAAATGAAAATCAGAGATTGACATCTTTGGAGATATGCATATTTACCTTTTCTTTTTGTCAGTCATTGTCATAGAAGTCTTGACCGGAAATTTTGATGATGGCATTCTTTTGCTCACTGTCTTATGTGTGCTGTTGTAACTGCCTTTCGAGAGAAATTCTTCTTGGTTCTTTGCATGACCAGCTCTGCATTACAGAATTTGAGTTGAGGGTGTACTTCAGGGCACCAGATGGGTGGAAATGGATAGAATGCCTTGATGTAGATTTTTAAAACTTTATTTTAATGAATTTGCATTTGGCTGTTTTGACTTGATAAAGCTTTACGTCTGCAATAATGTATTTTTGAAATTTTCTTGTGAATTTCTTTGCATGGTTAATTTGTGACACAAATTTTTCATTATAATGATTTTTTCTGTTGCAAAGATATAAATTTACAGCATAAATTAAAGGAAAGTTGGTAAATTAGAGTACAGTGAATATATTTATGATCTGATTGTGTTATAGTCTTGGAACAGTTCAGGACATTCCAGCTGCAGAGTGAGCATTGCTTTGTGTTTTCAATTCAGTTGCAATGTATGTTGTAGATGCTAATTTTGGTCATATTTAAGCAGAGCCATGTAAAGCATCTTCATCACAGCATTGAGAAATTTTATGAGGAATGTTGGAGAATCTTGTTTTTTTAGACTTGGGTGTTGAATCGCAAGCATCTTTTTAGATCGAGATGATTAGGAGTTGGGTTTCACCAGTTAGAAGTAGCTGTGGTTTTAAAGTATTTTAAACTGAGTTGGTCTTTTTTAAAGATTTAAACAGCTTCATTTTGAATTGATTTTATCGCTGACTTTGTTGGCATCTCAGTAAGCATTTGAGAATTAGTTTTGGTTGTCTGTTGATGTCAGGTATGTTTATCCTTCAATGGACCAATTGGCCGAAATGATCTTGCCTGTTGTCGATCATTTCAAGTGAGCATTTGCTTTTATGCTTAGACGTTTGCTTTGCAGCATTGTATGTGCAGTGACTAAGTTTCTGGATGCGTTTTCTGTTTTTCTTATACTTGAAATCTTGTTAAGAATTGACGCAGAATTATTTGATTTATTATTTCATGTTACTTTGAAACTAATTTCTGTGTAACTTTATGTTTAATTTGTAGGATCAAGACTTTCATTGGCTTAGGAGTTGGAGCTGGAGCGAACGTGCTGTCAAGGTTTGCTGTAAGTTTTCTGTTAATGTTTTAAGAAACAGTCAAATAATAGTAAGTAAGTTAGTTCTGTTGCATTCACTTGGGGGATGCAGTTTTACGGTAGTCTCGGTTCAAGCTCTCTTATGAGAGGACCACAGATGCATTGATATCATGGTGTTGTTAGAAGAGTGGAAGCAGAGTTTTTAAATTCATGCACTTTTTTAGTGTTGTTTCTGAAGTGAAATGGATCCAGTGGATTTTGTGAATTTGGTTTTCAATGCCTGATTCTCTAAATCAGTGTCTCGCAAACTGTGTGCCGCGGCACACTAGTGTGCCGCTAGAGATTCCAGCTGTGCTGTGAAAGAATTTCAGAATTTTACTATTATTTTAATTTTTTTGTTCCCTTCCTAAAAATTTTGCCGGATGAGCAAGTGTAAAAATGGCGTCATATATAGAACCTCACACCAGCCTGCGGCACAGCCTACAATACAATATATCGGACATCCATTTTTTTATATAACGTTGCGCGCGCAACGATACAACTGCCAGAAATTAACGTCTTTCGTTGACGTCACCGTCCTTGCGACCTTTACAATGTAAAAACAACAGCGTCTGAGCGCGCAAGGATACATTTGACCCAATTACCGTTTTGAAATTATTACATTGCATGTGTTGAGATGTTGCAATAGTAGGGTAACTATAAGTATAGTAACAGTTGAATTTGATGCTTTTACCGAGATTTAGCCCTATGAAATTTGAAATGGATAAATTTTTGGCAAGATCTGAGAAAATGCAAGGTGAAAACGACACTAAGGAAAACAACGGCGAGAATCTACAGTCTATGAACGTTACTTTCGCGTTTGTTACATCTACATATCATTATATGTGACTGCAGACCCGGCAGTTCCTTAATAAAGAACACTCAATTTAATAAATTGTTGGTTGGTTTTGTAATTTTATGAAGAATGTGCCGTGAAAAAAATTTGTTCTGTTTAGTGTGCCGCGAGGTAAAAAGTTTGCGAGACACTGCTCTAAATGATACGTTAATTTATTTTTGAGGCATTCAGTAGTTTGCTGAGAAAATTAAATAAGTAATTTGTAAGAAATAATCATTTTTTAAACATAAGGTTTGCTGTTGATATTGCTGTTAAGTGATGAAATTCAGTCTTTACTGAATCTGTGTTGACAGTCCATTCTGCTGACTTGACTTACTTTTAAATTGAATAATTGTGAATTTTGTCACCAGTTAGCAATTGTATTATGGCTGAATAGTAGTTTGATTGTCTTGGCAGTAGTTGGTCAGTTATTGTCATTTGTTTTATGTCAACAGCTGTTGTATCCGGGACGAGTTGATGCTCTAGTGTTGATCAATGGAAATGTCACTCAGGCTGGATGGATTGAGTGGGGATATCAGAAGGTCGGTCCTGCTCTGTTGTCTCTTCAACGCCTCCATCTGATGACTTAAAGAATATGCAAATGCGCTGTAAGCCATTTCGCTTTTGCCCGTTGACTTTGAAATGTATTGTTATTTCAGTGGAATGCTTGGTATTTGAAAAGTGGGATGATGACATCGGGTGTAGAGGAATACCTTCTCTGGCATTGGTTTGGCAATGTGAGTCTTTTTTCTTCATTTCTAATTAAAAATTTGAAGTAAGATTTTTGAAATTGTAAAGGAAGTTGCTGTATGTTGCGTCCAGCAGGACACAAAAAAATGGCTGTGCGAGAAGTTTTTAAATTTGCTTTTGAAGCTCTTTGGATTCGCCTCATTGTAATGTTTTCAGAAAACCATGGAGACAAACTATGATCTGGTTCATGTATACTCAGAGTACATCAAGTCTCTGAATCCGGTCAACTTGGGTCACTTTGTCTCAACGTATATCAAGTGAGAATATTATTTTATAATTGTTGTTTTGTTTCAGTTGCCTAAATCTCTTATTTCTCTCTTTTGTTTTTTTTATGTGCACCTTGCTGCTACGGTAAATTTCTGGTACTCGGCTGTAGTTTGTTGACCGAAAGGTTTTAACAGGTTTTTGCATTTCAAGGAGAACTGATCTGGGAATCACTCGTGAACTGGATCCCATGAAGAAGTCGAGCGCCAAGAACTTCAGGTCTGAGCACCATTTTCTTTTTTAGCCCACCTTCATTGCTTGAGTAATGCACCTGTGAAATCTGCCTGTTGGCATTTGCTTAGGCATGGACATTGTGGAACTGCATAAAAATAATTAAAATGATAATCAGGAACTGACCTTGGTGGTGTTTTGTACCAAGTACTGCTAGGACACCTCACAATTGAAAGCAGGATGAGATTTTGGCAGCCACAACCAGTGCCGTAGATAAAGAATAGCAGGGTGGTTCTCAACCTTTCTCGTGCAGTTACCATGATTAGAAATGTTCAGATGAAATGATTCTGCATTCATGAAATTTAATGACCCTTGTGGTCTATATCGGTCTGGCCATCTTCAATGCCACTTGAAGGCGGTGTCACGGTGGTCACTGATTAGGATCTCGTGATTACCTTTGCAGCTGTCCTGTGATGCTGGTTGGTGGCGACAACTCGCCACACCTCGATGACACGGTCGAGATGAATGGACGACTCGATCCTACGAACTCCACTTGGATGAAGGTGATGTGGACGACTCAGATCGTCTTTTAAACATGGCATTTGAAACTTTGATATTTTTTTGAAAATTAATTTTGTGCGATAAATTTAAACTGGCAGAAGGTCGATTTATTCAAATCATCAGAGAATTAGGCACAACTATGATCGAATTGTAGCACTAATTGATTAGTGATGATGACAACGACGATGATGACGTTTTGACTAAGGATCATATGTTTTAGTATAAAACGGTCAATCGCCGGTCATCATATTATTCATAAAGGCAGTGCTTATGAGTCACTCTGTTAAGTCTCAGCAGTTTCAACTTGCAGATCTTGAAGTCAGGGAGGCAATAAATACGTGGAGTTTAAGCATTGAACATAGTCAAAACAGTTTTCTGCCTTGGGTTTTAGAGTCAATGGAGATGGGATATTTTTAGAGCTTTTGAATGGAATTTTGAGTATTTTTTGTTCACTAGAGGGCCATTTGGCGGTTGAGTAAATGCTCCACTTTCTGTTTTTCAGTTTGAGTGTGGTGGAATGATTTTGGAAGAAGCTCCTGGCAAGCTGTCGGAAGCCCTGCGTCTTTTTCTGCAAGGCATGGGATATGGTACGTTCGTTCATCTGAATTTATATGGCACGTAATGTGCTTGGATTTTTGTCACTGTTTTTGGATGATATGTAAATTCATACATTCATACACAGATGCACTAACACAGAGGCACAATTGATGCGATAAAACAAGTAGAATTACATAGTGAAGCAGCATGTGGGTTGTTGAAAGGGCCTTCAGTGACATTTCGTGGCTGAAACGGCCGAGTTTGAATGGCTGACGTTTGTAGTGCTTTGCAAAAATCACAGGGTGATTAGTTTTTGTTAAATTTGCAGTTAACAGAGGCACACGGTATGGTTAAAAATTTCTTTTTTAGTTGGCTAGAAGTTTTTTGTAGCTTTAGAAAATCTAAAGTTAAGTTGTGTTGTCTCTTTGTTCAAAATTTGTTTAATTTCTTGTAAGAAATCAGAGAGTTCTGCTGTTGTTAGGCATTGCGATGTGTTTTTG
This sequence comes from Metaphire vulgaris, assembly GCA_018105865.1. NCBI lineage: Eukaryota > Metazoa > Annelida > Clitellata > Crassiclitellata > Megascolecidae > Metaphire > Metaphire vulgaris. The sequence continues at coordinate 5,069,890 of CM030844.1, forward strand.
AGATTCTGTTTGAATTCTTCTCTTTTGATTTCTTTGCATGTTTAGGATGTCACACCCTGTGGTAGTATTCTTTATTCATAGAGGAATTCATTGTCTTTTCTGTTTGAGATGTATTTCATTTCAGAATCAAATATTTTGATGACACTTCTCTTGATTTTGATTTTGAAACTGTGAGAAACATGAGATCTGAAGTTTCAGTTTGGTTTGGATGCCACAGTATATGCATGAGCTCTGCATTTGGCTGAAATATTGCATTGTACTGGATGCCTGTGGATTCTACATCATTGGTCTCAGTAGGCATTGTGTGGATCCACAACCAAGAATGGCCGATTCACTTGAGCAGGATATCAGCGGGATGTAGTAACTGATCTGTTCCAACTTTCCTGTTGAGTGTATGTTGAGTTTGTGAGGATGGCAGTTGAATGACCAGCGTAGTCAGATTGGACGATGTCTGTGATGGATTTTTGTTGCATGTTGTAAACGTCATTTTTATTTGAAACAATTTAGCCACTTGGAGATATCCAGCTCAGCAGCTGCCGTCAATGTAGAAAGTCACGTCAGGTTTGCCATGTTGCCTTCCAATACACCTACCATTATCCTCAAACCTTTGAATCCATTCATACGTGTTTGCTACACTATGTGCACTTTATTTGCATCTGACCAACTCCTGCACTGATTTGTTCAGTTTGCTTCTGCACTTAGTTAAATGCTAGTTTTGATCCTTTTAAAATTGTCTCTATTATTTTTTGATTAGTGCACTATATTATAGAAATGTCCCTGATGCTTAAATTTTGATCCACGTTTGTGCACAAATTGTACCAACAGCATTAAAGATTAAAATTCAAAAGTATTAGATTTTAAGGCTTCAGTTTTGACCCTCTTGTCAGATTTATACGATTGTGAAGCTTTTGGTCACTTTGCACCTGCATAGATATGCATTATCTTCTGTAATTTGCTTACACAATTTAAATGAGAGAATCTGTCTGTGTTTTTAAATTTTACGACAATCAAGTTAAACTTTTGTGATGTTGCAATCTTGTGTCATGTCTCAATAGTTACAGTATTTTAGATTGTCTTTCACTGTCAGTGCTCTTTGTATATAATGACTTTTGTGTAATACTGAATAGTTTCCTTGCATTGTTTAGTTTGATGGCACTTGAATTTTGTTCCCACTCTGCTTGAGTGATTGTGTTATCTGTCATATTATTGATTGACATGCCGACTAGGTAAATAGATGAAGATCTCTGATTATGGTATCTGAGGTTGGCCTTGAGGGGACAGTTTAGCATTGAGTGATGATTATTTCTATATTTATGAGATGAGGTTTATACTTTGGATATCGGAAACCGCGTGAAACGAGTAGCTCTGTGGGAGTCTTCCTTTTTCTGGCTCTATAATATTACGATGTTTACGTGGACCAGATTTAAATAATCTCAGGTGTTGGTTAACACTTTTGCCTGGACAATAGTAGACATGATATGAAGTAGTAACTAGTAAGTATTCATGCATTTCTAGTGTGCAGTGGGGAACCGTGCTTTTTGAATTGTCAATGATGTCAGTTACTCTTCTTCATTGTCTTCAGTGCCAGAATTTCAAACAGCATTGCATTGGCCAGCTTTGGCGCACCGCCACATGTCATTTTTGATAGTGATGTTAAAGAAATTGGTTTGATTGACTATTTTGGAAGGCATATGCTTTTTAAAAATATTTAATTTATGATGACTCCATTGCGTTGAAATTACAGCAGGTGCTTCTTGAGGAGGCGCCTGCCTTTCTTTGAGACGTGTCCATAGTAAATACTGCTGCTCTGCGATAGAATGCTTCCTAATTTGAGTCTGGCCAATTATTTCAAGTGCTTGTTTCTTTGCCATTTGCTGACACAATGTTGAAGTAGCTCCTGGGTTGTCATTGCCCGGGTGACTGCTCTTGAAAGCGCTTGGACTCATGGAGGATATTTACAAACTGCATATTTATGCATCTCGTGGTGATCGTGCTAGGCGATGGAGCAGTTTTACTGCACTTTGTTTGACTAAATTGTGATTTTCATTAAAATTGTTAAAAATGGATCAGATTTTCAGAGGGATAAATGGAATATTTGAATAAATTCAGTTTATGATAAAATGCAGCAATGATTTTGATTAGGAGAGAAGAGAGGGGGCAGGGAAAGGGAGGGAGGGAGGGAGGGAGGGATGGAAGAAGGGAGATGAATAAGAAGGTTAAATTGAAAATACTATTAACTGTATTTTTGGTGACATTTTCATAGACTGCCCTGTCCTTCTGCTTGCTTTGAAGCTTTTGCTATTGCTGTTGTGATTACTGATGAATAATGAGAAATGCTATTGGATCGAGAATTCTTGTGGAGGAGATGGTGGAAGTTGACGAATGTTGTTTAGGGACCGAAGATGATTCGTTGTATTTGAGGTTCTGTTATCACTGCGTTTGTTTGTTACAACTGCTTTCTGTCGTAACATGTTGAATTTTAAATATTTTTCAGTTCCAACCCTGAAACCAAGCCGTGAAACTCAGCAAAGAGCATCATCGGTTCCATCTTTAAACTATTCCTCAAATTCATTAAAGGTTGCGCTTTCTCCGGCTGTTGTCTGAAATGGAACAATTCTAAACAACCTCATTTTGTCAGCTGTACAAATACTTTACTGTCTTGAAAATATTATGATATCTCTTGCTGAGTTTTATATGTTTCGTAATCTGATAGCGTAGTTGTTTTGTAATTGAACGGCACCCTCAATCATTCCGATTTGTTGAGCAGATGTCTGCTAATGAGAGGAAATGGTTAGAGATTTTGTAAATGTTTTTCCACCTGTATTGTGAACTATTATGTAGATTTTCATTGTTTTTCATGTGTGAAATTGTGGGCAACTTTTCCAAACAACACCGTTTTCTTTATAAATCAATTGTTAATTGGAAGCTAATAATTAATCAGACTGATCTCCTTTTAACTGATTTTTTGTTGCAATGATTATTTTCAAGATGGATTAAATCTTTTGTTAGTTTCATCATGCATTAGTTATGTTCATTGTATATGTGATACATTTCTGAGATAATTTATCAGACTTAAAACCATAATTTGTTTAATTGTTCTTATTATGCTCGAAATGTCATTATCTGAGTGTTTTTGATTTTTTAAAGTTTTTGGGTGACGATGACTGTTACATTAATTTTGCCACTAGTCATAATATGTATAGAAGGGCACACCGGCATCACAAGCAACATGAAAAATTGATATCATTGATAGTTCACTTACTGTTTAATATTAATATACTCGCAAATCTTAGACTCTTTTTGGCAATGCATAGACTCTGTGCCTATCTGTATTGCTTGCATTCACTGTCACTGTTGCTTTTATGCCTTTATGGTTTTGTCGTAGATGTATTTCTGGCAGTTGCAAGTGAGATTTTCAATCTACCATGAACTTCTAATTCTTTGACACAATAATTGTACTTGTTATGCAATAGATGTTATTATAGTACTGTAATATTATAGTGTTACATTACAATCAGCATACTTTGTTCTAGAAAGAAATGCTTTGGCATTTGTCGTAGTAATGTCATTACAAGTATGTTGGTCATGCGACTACAGCTGTAAATATGCCATTGTGTTCATTGTGCCTGATTTCGTGACTTCTTGGTAGTATAGTATTAAGTTTTCATTTCAATAAACAACTAAATGTCATCACATGTTATACTTAATTACAGCTCAATATGTCATACAGAATATAGTCAACCTCAGTTAATATCTTGTGCTCTGTGGGGGAATAACTATGTATGTGGGCGTTGATAAGACTTAGACTGATGTATGATTAGTATTGGCCATCAACAATTAGCTGACTTTGTTGCAGAGTTATCTGCTAAAAACATACAGGGGTAGGCAAGTGCTCAATTTAATATAGAGCTTCCACATTAGCATAGAACAAACACATATCCTGTATACTGGACAAAATGAAGCCCAGGAAATGACCTCAGTTGCAGCAGTCCTATACGTACTCTAGCTGTGGTCCAGCTTTGATACATTTCATTGGACAAACTTATGACAACTTACTAAAATAACTGTTGACAATGATAATGTGATTTTTCAAGCAATTTAGAAGGCTAAGTGAGCCTGTATGAGATCCAAATTACTAAAACGGTACTATGTATGCGGTTTAGGTGCCAATAAAGTTTATTTGCTCCCTCAAGCAGGGCCGCCGAGTGGGGGGCAAATGCATAGGGGCCTGGTGGTCTTAGGGTTACCAGACGTCCGGCAAAAGGAGGAGGACATGTCCTTTTGGACCTCGTGTCCTCCGTCCGGCAGGCATTGGTCTGAAATGATAAACTGTCCGTACTTGGCCATGTAATTGGCAATTGCACACTGTCATGGAAGATCAATGCTCAATGGACAAAGAAGAGAACCTGATTGCGAGGACCTTTTTGCTTGTAAATATTTTTAAACTGATCGATTATGTAAGCCAAGAGTTGTAGGCTAAGGGGCGCGATGCCTTTCGGCTTTCGTCCCGGACGCTGGGGCAACCCTCTCTACCCCATTGAATGTGTGCTTTGTAAATTTTACGACCTACTTCCTTTGTCCGGCTTTGTCCTCCTTTGTGACCTCTGGTGTCCTCTTTTGGACTTTGAGGTATCTGGCAAGTTGGCAATGGCAACTCTAGCCCCAGCCAGAGGCGTGGCGAGGGTATCCGGCGCCCGGGAACAAGTTGTAGGCCTACTTACTAGCTGTTGGCGACCCCTCTGACAACACCACATCCATAAAACATCTGACAAGCAAAAAAGGTCAATACCTGCGTTTTCTCACCGCCCCTCCCCCCAGTGCTCCTGACGATCAAAAAAGGTCGTCGCAATTGCTTACTTAACCACGATTTTGGTGCTACGCGCAGGCCATATTAATTTCCACGCTGCTCCGGTGGACATGTGAACGGCCGGGAATCGAACTCAGGCAGGGGCTGGTGCCCTAACAAATGAGCCAGCGAGGCGACCCACTGGCCACCGCTTGAAGTTGAAATTATGGGCCAGTTCTTCGGTAACATTCCAAGAGATCAGTCGAGTTCCGGGGAAGAGGAAGGGTTCAGGCGGGTATTAACGCTCTCTGTTTCGAACGACCATCAGAGCTTCGTCTGCTCGGATGCAGTGGACGACGAATAATTTTTGTCCGAGATTTTTGTCTTCGTAGAGAGACATTTAGAGCACATCCCTCGGCGCCGCCCGTTGCATGCCAATACCTGCCAGCAGCAAGCACCTTTGGTCCTGTCACCGGCTGCTGTTGGCCAAAGTACGTGCGCCATCGCCAGGTCAACGCTATAATAGATTTTTAGGACTAGGCGATTGGCGAATGCTGTTACAATTGGTCGCGTCGCAGTCATCCTATTTCATAGTGCTGGCTGAATGGTAGAAGTGCCGTCGGCCGACCAGCCAGCCAGTCGGCCGACCAGCCAGCCGTCGCTCTGAGGTCGCCGACACTTGCGGATGGAAATGGTTGCTTTTTCGGACTGAATTATCGGGATTGTTGGAGTAAATCAACTGTGAGTTGCGTTCACACTGTTCTCTCTTATGTTTATGCAATAATAATAATAATAATTATTATTATTTTTATCATGCACTTCTATATGACTAAGGGTCTAGGGTATCAATCGATGGTGCTTCAAACCCATCAGCTATAATAATAATTAATCAATCACTGAGATCAGCTATTCTGTTAAATCATGACCTATATTATTCATGTACTATGTAATGTGTTCAAGTAGTCCTCCTAGGATGATTTACCACATAAATCTTAACTTTCAATAAATAAATAAACCAGCAAAAGACCAAGTCATTTCAGAGTTCAGTCAGTGGGAAACAGCAGGACAGACTATGAAGACTATGAATGCTAACTGGAAGAGATGTGTCTGAAGTCTGGATCTGAAAATAGTCAGTTTATTGGAAGGTATGACAACCATAGGGTAAGGGTTCCAGATTTTTGGCCCAGAAATATAAAAAGGTCTCTATCACCAATTTCAGTGTTGGTTTGTCAAGATGGTAGTGTAATAAACAAAATTATATGGCACTTATTATTGGTTGATGGCTTGATGCATTTAGGATTTCTTGGGTAGATGATAGGGGCTCTGCTATAAATAGTAAACTGACTAGTTTGACTAGTTTTATAAAGGTATTTGATGAATGAGGCTATGAATAAGGAGAGGGAGGCTTGGACCTAAGTGAGGGGTTGTGGTTGGGGCTGGAGGGGCATGCCTCTGGCAGCAGTTGGATCAAAGGTCAGACAATTACTTATCAGATCCTGTTTATCTCTTGACTTTGCATGACATTAGGCTTTAAGCCAGGTCTGATAGAGGACCTTGATCTGAATGCACTCACTGAAATGACTGTTGTAACTGATGCTGGGAATATGAAATTAGAAAAAGATATTTGGATTTTGTTGGAAAGAAAGGTTTTTTGAGTTATAAATGGCAGACTTAAATGTCAGGTTGAGGCAGAGGTCTCTACGTTTATCCACTTATCTCCATTTCCTTTACTGATCTTTGGAATTTGATGGTTTGATGCATTTTTCATCTCATATCCAGAAGGACATAATTATTTAAAAAAATTTGTACAACATTTTTTTGACTCATGCTCATTAAAATTATGATGCATAAAAAACTAGGGTTACCATGTGTCCGGGTTCCCTCGAACAAGTCCTCCTTTTGTGCCTCTTTTTGGGCGTCCCGGGTAGGGTTGCCAGATATCCAAAGCCAAAATACGGGAGATTGTTTCTGCGATCAATGCGTCCACTCCATGGTCCAGTTCACTGTGAATTATTATGGCTAGAGCTATACTACATTACAGTACTGTAGAGTATAGACTAGGAAAAAGCAATAAACAACACTGTTCAGTGTTCAATGCACTGCATCATCTGCATGTCGTGAATCAATATTACAAACAAGTTATAATATTAGTATTAGTACTGTATTATTAGGCAGGAGACTGGAGCTGAAATACGGGAGCTCCCGTAAAATACGGGGATCTGGCAAACCCTAGTCTCGGGCAGTTTTCCAGTAAAAGGGCTGTTGTCTGGGTTTTCTCCATCTGGGGCAGAGGAGGGACAAAAGTCCAGGGGCCCAGTGATCTGAATTTTTGCATGTAGCCTGCTGTATCAATAGTCCTTCCATAGGCTCACCATTTTGTGGCATTTTGAACGCTCTAGAATAAAATTGAGATGGAATATATTGATAATCCCGGAATGATTTGACGCATTTAAGATGCGGACACAAGAAACTGTGGTTTTAATTCGTTTCAAACTCCTCTCAATTTTTGCATATCTATAGCTTGCTGTAACAATAGTCCTTCCATAGGCCCCCGTTAGTGCCCCACAGGCAGTAATGCCTCCTAGGCCACTTTAAATCATGCTATAGTTTATAAATTTGGACTACTACCGCTGGCCCCCAAATTTTTGTCCCCATTTTGGATCAATCTCTCTTCCCACTAACAAATGGAATATTGTCTTCCTCTGATACGGTAAATGTGTTTTAATAGTATAGGAGTGTAGGAGGGTGTTGGCTCTAAACCAGCAACACTTGGGATCATATTTCCAGTTGTTTAACATGCCTTTGGTGGTGCCTTTAGAGTTATGACAATTTCTTGCTTGTGGATATAATCAGTGGCTTAGCGTGGTCTTGTGCCTCCCATGGCTCCTGAAAAAATATGCCGCCCCCAATTTGCTGTTCTTGTGCCTGACAAGCGAAAAAAGGTCATCAGCTATATAAAATGGCCTGACAAGCCAAAAAAGGTCATCAGCTATATAAAATGGCCTGACAAGCCAAAAAAGGTCATCAGCTATATAAAATGGCCTGACAAGCCAAAAAAAGATCATCACCGCTCAATTTGCCGCCCCCTCCGCACGTGCCGCCCATGGCTCAAGCCATAGTAGCCATTGGGATGCTACGCCTCTGGATATAATGAATAAAGATCTTGCATGGTGTGTATAATTTGTAGGCCTTGTTCTCTTACTGTGTTACATTGTGTTATTGTGTTACAATGCTGATATTCTTTAATAGGTTCTTATAGATAACAAGGTTTAGACATATTTCGTAAACCTGTTGTGACTGGTTGGTCCTGATAATTATGCGAGGCTACTACTATAGATTAGAAATAATGGAGTTTGAGCCATAGAATGATATATTTATAGAAAAACCATTTTCACACGGCATACTATCTGTCCTGTTGACAGAATTTTTGTGTAGATGTTGTCAATTGTGTATAATGAAATGTTTCTGTTATGTCCTTGTCAGCATTTCTGGGAGAATTTGTTGCAAAAATGCTTTTGTCTATTGCAATTGCGCTTTCTGTCATCGCTCTGTGTTACGCTTTGTTGAGGAAAGAACCAGAACCGCTGTTGGAGATCTACTCCCAGCCAGGTTGAAGCATTGCTTTAAAGAAACTTTTTGTGATATTGTCTTTTTTTAAATACATTTTGTATTTATTTCTCGGATTAAATAGTGTCATGAATTATGCAGCGCACAATCTTAACATTTTCAGAAATCAATTTTGATCATTTGTCTTTGGCACGTTGTTTCTTCCATGGTTGCACTGTTGAGAATTTTCTAGTTGCTCTACCATTTACCGGTAATATCAGCAATGGAATTCCTAGCACCGGTAGTCTTTGCGATAGTGCACTGGTGAATTAGCTAGTTTGGTTTTTGAATTAATGCTACAGATTGGTGGAAGAGAAGCAACAAATGCAAATTTATTCTGTTTTTACTGAACTTTTCTAACTTTACAATTCTAATTAAATTAATTTATGTGTGAGATGAAAAGTGCAGTCATTGGATTGAGTTTTGAGGGGTGGTTATTCAAGTGGAATAAATTCTTGGAATTTATTCATTTAGGAAAATGGTTCTATCTAAAGAAAGCGCTGTTCTTCATCTTTTTGTCGCTACGAAAGTACAGGATGAATCGAATGAAAAATAGAGGAGAAAACGCAAAAATAGGAGATGCTGGCTATGGAATGAAATCCAGGATGACTGTTGAAGACATGGATTGTGTCCAAACACTAGTCGATGATCCAATGGTTAATATATTCAACGATGAAATAGTTGTTATAGAATTACATTTTTAAAAAGTCAAAATGGTGGAATCAAGATTCTTCTGAATAGACATCATGACTGTATGTGCTTTGAGCAGACACTTTCAATCAATCAATCAATCATCAATCAATCATAGTACTTCTCTTGCACAACTTCTCTAGCACCATTATAATAATTCATTTAGTTTGCTTATTTCATGGTGAGAGTTGCAGTTGGAAATCATGTCTGTTGTAGTTTGTGGTTGAAAATCCAGATATGTTGAAGATATTTGCATTATAAATTATTCTATTGTCAGGTTTTGAAGTCTATATGAGTGCTATGGTTTCTCTTTTATGCACTTCTATTGCGCTTTCTGTTTCTGTGTAAAGGCGATCGATTGCATGTATTTCAATGGACTGAATGCAAAAGGCGATTACTTCCTGTTACGGATTGCACGGCGGCAAAACCGTGAAGCTGAGATTTGGCTTTACATTAATGTCAAGGACATTGGATTTTTCCAGTCACCGGTTCATCCTGACACAACACTCTACAATGCAAATTCTGATTCATTCGATGCTGGTGGCCTTCGATTTGAATGCATTGATCCAATGAGAAAGTGGAAAGTCACTTTTAATGGGATGCTGAGGTCTTTGTTTTTATGCTCACTCTGTACTCTGTAGTTTTGAGGTTTTCAGTGTTCAGCTAAGATGTTAGAATGACCAACTTTCTTTATTCGAAACTTTGGAATTTTTATATTCACTGTTAAAGTTCTGTCAGACGATGAGTCTATGTTGTATTTTTACAATTTTTGCTCTCCTTCTTTTTACTTAAATGACTTCATTATTTTTCCAGTTTTTTGAAAATAAAATTATTGTGTTTTAAAATTTCTGTGTATAAGGAAGGGACTCAGTGAAACATGGCCTCAGGAAACTCACGAAATGACTCATGTGAAATTTTCTTTTATGTAAGTAATTTTATTTTTTGAAGCACAGTTTATGCTATTGTGGCATTAGCTATTTGTCACAATATTTCATTAGCATCAGGCACTTTTTTGCTTTTACTGGTATATTTAAATTTAATGAGTTTGGAATATTTATTTTTTATAGGTGGAATGCTTTCACTGATCCATTTGATTTTGATACTGATATCTATCCTGGCTGCTTGGCATCTGCGATTGCTCGTGAGAAATGGTCAAAAGAATATTTTGAAAGAGTTAAAAAGTAATTATTTTCTCTTCTCCTCAGCTTCTGTTTTCAGTTCACTGGGCTCTTATATCTTTATGGTTTATTTGTTGCTGGTAATGATGGACTTTGAGTTTGTGTTGTTTTCAAAGTTTTATCTGTTGCTAGAACTAGGGCTTCTCACATGAACTGTTTGGTCTCCTTTTCTGCATACTGTCAATAGTGCATGGGCAATGATCCAATGATGAAGCTATTGGCTAACTTCCTATCTTACACTGGTATTCAGTTGCTGATTATGACAGAATAGAAGATTGTGTTGGCATTTGTAAAGGTGTCCAATGTGAAAGCCAGACTGGATTGACAGTCAGAGGAATAATCCACTGGACCACTCTTTGATAAGTTTATCTCTATCTAGAGGTTTCAGAAATGTTTACCCTTTTTATATAATTTTCAATAAAGGTCGCATCAGACTCATTATGAACAGTGGGGTGAGCTTCTTGGGACCATTCAGGTTGATGGCCATAAAGACACGCAGCTTAGATTACGAGGATACAGAGACCATTCTTACGGTACTGTATCGGACCAAATTTGCATTTGCTTCTAGTATGAAATGTTGTCCAAATGGAGAACCAGTATTCACTTGATAATATTTGTTTCATTGTTTTGCATTCAATATTATCCAAGGCAAGGTTTTCAAAAGTAGCACTCCATAGTTTGTTTTATGATTTGGAATTATGAGCATATTGGCTCATGTAAATTATTGTCTATATGTTTATCTAGACAATTCTTGGTTAATGCTATTTGACTTTTCGTTTCATCTTTTTTTGATTGTTTGTTTTATTTATGTTTCCACTCAAATCCTGAGTCCATCACACAAGAAAAAAAGCATCCATATAGGCAGTGAACTTAACTAATGCTACACAAAAACAAGAAGCAAAATGTCCTATTAAGTAGTTGTCACAAATTAGATAACAGTATAGAAAGTACATTAGAAATCAAATTTATCTTAGTTTCACATTTATTCCCCACATGCAATATCCTTATTTTTATTTTCTATTTGTTAAACATATTTGCATGAGTGCTTTCATTGTGTGTTGAAATTATGGTAATAGGTGTGAGGCCAGTGTTTTGATTGGCCTGTTGTTGGAAAATTTTGTATGACAACCAATATGGTCCCTGCTGGCTATGCATGCTTGATGATGATAAAATGTTTGACAGAAATATATTTATGGTAATCTGGTTTTTCAGGTGTTCGAGATTGGTACACATTCCATCGCTATGCCATCAATTTTGTTTATCTTGAGGTATGTTAAAATCCGTGCTTTTATGGTGGAAATTTATCTGTGAAATCCAAATGTTTGGTCTCTGCTCTGCCATCACCAATGTGTGCATAAGCAATAGCAAAATGATGGTGTGCATCAAAATGTTAACAGTGTAATGTGAGATGTGATGTCACTGCACAATGACAGGCTGATGATCTTGCCTTTGAACTCTTCCAGGAGGAGTGTGGACATGCCAAGACTTGGAAATTTTTCGAAATGTTGACGAACTTCTTTATTTTCAAATAGCTTACTTCGTTTCAATTTTTATGTGAGGCAGAGTTGATTTAGTTACATTTGTCTCTTAACTTTTTTACTTTATATCAATCAAATTACTTGTCTTTCTAGGATGGAACTGCATTTCACGTTGACAGCATAAGCTTGCCAGGAATACTTTCTTTGTTAGTAAACATTTAGATTTTAGATGCATAAGATCCTGAGGACAATTTTCATTCTTCTTCTTCATATGCTATATATTGCTATGTCAGCAACCATGTATTTCCACTCTGCTCTGTTTTTGGCTCTTATTGTCAGTTCAGTGTTGTCTTTGAAGCCTGTTCCTTCTCTAAATCTTTGAGTTATATGGTCCAGATGGCTAGCACTCTCTACTGAAATAGGCAGAAATTGATTGCTATTAAAATATATTTCTTATGACAATGGCCTTTTTTCTATGTAGTTTTGCCTATGGACCTCTAATTGTTTAGGCCTATAACTTTTGATATCTTGGAAGGAGCGACTAAATCTTTGAGTTATATGGTCCACAGGGCTAGCACCCACTATTAAAATTGGCAGAAATTGATTGCTATTAAAATATATTTCTTATGACAATGGCATTTTTTCAATGTCGTTTTGCCTATGGACCTCTAGTTGTTTAGGCCTATAACTTTTGATTATTGGAAGGAGCGACTAAATCTTAGAGTTATGTGGTCCAAAGGGCTAGCACCCTCTACTGAAATAGGCAGAAATTGATTGCTATTATCGGTAAATATATTTCTTAATTTCTTATGACAATGGCATATTTTCTATGTAGTTTTGCCTATGGACCTCTAGTTGTTTAGGCCTGCCTATAACTTTTGATTTCTTGGAAGGAGTGACTAAATCTTTGAGTCATATGGTCCAGATGGCTAGCACCCTCTACTGAAATAGGCAGAAATTGATTGCTATAAAAATATATTTCCTATGACAATGGCATTTTTTCTATGTAGTTTTGCCTATGGACCTCTAATTGTTTAGGCCTATAACTTTTGATTTCTTGGAAGGAGCAACTAAATCTTTGAGTTATACGGTACATTGGGCTAGCACCCTCTACCAGAGCTGGCACTATTTTCGGGGCCCCCCTGCAATTTTTGCAAGCGCAATGTTTTGAAATGTCTTGACGAGCAAAAAAAGGGTCATCCGTATATATTTTTGCCTCATCAAATGGCCTGACGAGCAAAAAATGGTCATCCGTATGAAAACTCTTAAATATCCGAGGCCGGCGGGGTCCCTGCGGCCGGTGGGGCCTCCTGCAACCGCAGGCTTTGCAGGCCCCATGCGCCGATTCTGTGCTAAAGAAGTCTACTACTACTACTACTGCTACTGCCACTTAAATCATTTGTTGTTAATAGCCTATTTTGCTGACATTTCTGCTTAATTTCTAGTTATAGTATTCTAAAAATATTGATTATTACTAATTAATTTTTATTGAAATAAACTGTGCAGTATGATGCGTTGGATTTGGGTTTTGGTTATGATCTGTGACTTCGTTTCCTTATTCTAGACTTCAGTGTGGTTATCTGTCAAAGCCGAATGGCATTATGTATCCTGTGTCATCCACTGATATGGATATGATTGCTCTTGGAGAAGATCAGAATCCTCCGACCGAATATGAATTTAACTTCACTGCAGGTTTACTACCAGCATCTATGTCTGCATAAACACCTGAGTCATTGAATGAACTCTCATCTCTTTGAATAAAATGTTTCTTTGAACCAGTACTTGATTAAATTGTGTATATTTTGATTTGGTTTTTATTAAAAGATCTTAATTATCAATATATTAATGAGTGTTTTTTTCTCATGTCCAGATGGCAAGTCGTATCACGTGATTTTGAAGGCTCGTGCTGTAATCAGGTTCTATTTACACGATGACTGGCGGTCAATGATTTTTGAACATGTTTCTGATTACGAGGTTAATGGCGTAAAAGGATACGGAATCTTTGAATTTCTTTACAGGTTTGATGCTCTGTGAATTGAAAGTTTTAAATTGCAAATTCCATGTTTCTATCTTAAGATTTAGTCTTTAGTAACTTATTGAAAGCTTTATATTAGCATTGCATTCGTGATATTATTCCATTGGCACTATGATCAATTAAAATTATCCAGTTGTGTTGTTTCCTTGTTGAAATAAACTGTCTTTCCTTTTTCTGTTTTTCCTGAAACTGAGTCTGCTATCACTTGACATTTGAAGCTACTGTGATTCTTTGTAACTATAATTGGAAATTCTCTTATATTCAGATTTTATGCTAAATTGCTCTAAGTCATTTTCCTGTCGTAATGAAAACTTTTTTCAGAAATCCATCCCGTTCCCCTTTGCATCCGGAGAAAACGCTGGCGCTGCTGAAGGAGCCTGACATAACAGCCAGCAGCAGCAGCAGCGCCATATGGTTGCCATTTGCTGCAACTGAATGTGGCAGCAGTCGTTTGGTGGGGGGGAAGGGATGCCAGCTGGCTCTTCTGTCTCAGCTGAAATCAGCTGTAAGTAGCTGCATTAGTACTCTGTTAGCTTCTGTTGAGTCAACATCACCAGGTCCTTTGCTATAATGTGGGCCTCATTCATATCTATCCCTGTATGGACCGACTGTACGGCAATGCTGGAGACCGTGCATGCCATCAGGACTTCGCCCTCAATGGTTAGGCATGCCCGCTGAATATTGATATTGCTGCTATAAAAGCCATTAGCAATGAGTAAATAGTGTTATGCATGCACGATTAAGGTGCATTTGATAAGAAATGTGATGCTAGAAATAATTGAAATTTTTTTTAGAATCGACTTAATACAGCAGAGAGTATAAATGTTATATGCAGAAGAGTTTTGTCTTTTAATTGATGTTCAACAGAAGTTTTCCGTGCCTTCCGGATTCTGCCTTACAATTGCAGCCTTTCATTTGCAACTTGCAGTAAGACACAGCCTCTATTATGCATGTGTAGTGTACTGTTGTCAAAGTGTGCTAGTATAATATATATATATATATATATATATATATATATATATATATATATATATATATATATATATGTTTGTGTGTGTGTGAATTCTGCAGGATTTGGCATCTAGTTTTTCAGTTTCCTGTAGTTTCCTTGCATTGTGGTCTTCGGTTCCAGTTAAACAATCATGTTCATTTCCATGTCTTTTAATTTTATTTCTGTAGCTCCGATGATATCAAAATATAAACTGAACTTCTATTTAAAATTTGTGCCAAGAATTGCTTCCTGCAGATATTTTTTTACTTTAAATTGGAGACAATGCAGGTTACTAATTGAAACTAATGTTTTATCAGTTATTGTCATTAAATATTTCTGAATTTTCAAAATATTTCATGATTTGCTGTGTTTTAGAGCAGCCCGTCTCAACAAATGGCTATTGATAATGTGGTAAAAGTCTCTTGGTATGAAATAATTCTACTTTACATAGTAAGATTCATTCATAGTGAGAATGCATGAAAGGTTACATATTTAACAGTAGTCATTTAAAGTTTTTATTGTGTCTGTGCTGAATTTTGTTTCTGATTATTTTTTATTATATTTTTATTATATCTATCGACCTATTTTCCACCTTTTCAGTAGTCTACAGGAAGTGCCATTTGTCTTTTTCGTTGTTTCAATGTTAAATTAGTGCAGAAAATGCGAATCCAGAGGTTGTCAAAGCTGCGTGTGAAGCCGTAGCCAATGCTTTTCTGAATTCCCCAATCTGTCCCGAAGTTACAAATGCTGTGAACGAGGCACTTTGCAGTGTCTTTGGATCGAATTATGCCGTGCGGCTGTTTGCCGTTCGATCATCTGCAGCTGGTGAGTGTTGTTTGAAGATTGAGATTGATGCCTCCCACTGCTGTTTGATGCAGAATCTGAGATTCTGTTTCTATGATTAAGATTAAGAAATTCAATGGTTCTAACCGATGGCAACCACATACGTTTAGTATTGATGACTTTCTGCATGATTTTGTTGTATTGTGAATGCTTTGTATGAGTTGAATGCATTATACTTGTATGTACTGTACATGGTGGCTACAGAGGAACGTTGCCATTTAATGGCAGTTTTTGTATTAAAAGAAATGCTTATGTAGGTTTTTTCTAACCAGACTGTAGCATTAACAATAATATTTCTTGTGATTAAAGACTTTTCTATATAAAGCACAGTTTAATTGAATTCAAATTTTGATAAGTTTAGCTGATTAATTATCAGGACGTATCACGAAGAATCATTTTTAAAATGAAAGAAATGTCTGAATTTTTTGATTTATTGAAAATTGAAGGGGAGGATGGAGTGGAGATGTCAGCTGCTGGACAAATGGAAACTGTTTTGGGGGTCACTGGCCTTGAAAAGGTGACGAATGGCTAGGCAATTTCTCTTATTCTTATGCAGACACAGTGAACCCCATAAGCACGTGCTTGGATAATGCCGACCATTGGTCAGCACTGACCAAGACTCGATGAATGCGAATGTTTTGTCCTGATTACCCGAAATCCATGTTGACTGGCTTTTGCATTGATCATTTACTTTTGTAGGAAGTTCTTTGTAATCATTTATGTCACTTTTGTCTGTTGATTTGTAAGATTTTATGTGCTTGCTCTCTCTCCCTCCAGGGAACATTCTGGCTTAGATCTTGTATTTCTGGTTTAGTCACTTGGCAGAAAAGTGAGGTTTTTAATAATTGTTAAAGTGAGAGGAGAGAGGTGAGTGGAATGCATCAGTGTATTCCATAGGGAGGGACCATTATCTCTAACTGCTTCATTGCAGTTTGATTCATAATCTTATTTCCGACAAATATATTTTAAATAGGGCATCAGACAGAATAACGCACATATTCTGCGCATTGATAAGCAGTTGGTTAAATATTTCTGATGGCTTTTGTTTAGGTGTCAACATCTTTTTGCAGTTTTATGGATGATGTTATGCACTCTTGATTTTGGCCATTACCAATACACTAATGGCTCAGTATGACTGGTCTTAATATAGATAATTATGGTAGTAATTGTAATGTAAACACACTGTAGAAATGAATGAGTTGAATTGAGCTGTTATTGTTTTACTTTAGATTTACGAGGCTATCAAATTTTGTTGGGCTTCATTGTACGCATACACGGCATTTGCATATAGAAAGTAAGTCTTACTGCTGCAGTTATTGCCTAACTAACCAGCATTCAGAGTGGATCACTGTTTATTGTTGCTGTTATCTGCTTTTCAAATGTTATTATAGTTAATATTGTTGAAGTTGTTGCATAGCAATGGCAGTAACAACATTTCTAATTGTTAATAGTTGTTGACGTTGTTTGTTTTGTTGTTATGTTGGTTGTTCTGTTTGACTATTTAAGCGGTTCCTTTTGTGTGTTCTTTTTGTGATAAGTGCTTTAACACTGGCTTTTATTTTCATACTTGATTGTCAGACAAAACTGTCAGCAGTTAAAGTCATCTGCTGGTGTTGTCATTCAGGAGATGGTGTCAGCGGCAGCTGCAGGTGGCAGACATTTGCTTACATTTCATCTCCGATTTCATTGTTAGAAATGTAATGTAATGTAAGATTTGTATAGTGCCTCTTCTATTTCCACTCAGAGGTGCTTGGAGTTGGTCACTGGTTGACCTGCATTGCTTGTGATCTGAACAAGTATTTGATCAGGATTAGAAATGTGAGGACCATGTTGGTAATATTCTTTGAAAAACAGTATTAAATAAATATAGGCTTGTTGATGCCAGGAGCTGAGCGGATGCTTTAAGCCTTTTCTGCTAATCTTGGTATTTATTTGTGCAATTTTTCCAAAAATTGACTTCAACCCTTGCTGGAATTTGTTGGACTTCTTTTCCTTTCACCATCTTTTCCCTTCCATTTTCTTTTCCTGTTCAGAGCTTTATAAATTGTCTGCAAATTCCTTTAAAAAACTGGGGTTTTAAATTAAACCAGAATTAAGAAACTATTATTTTCAAATTGTAGGCAATATACTGTAGCTGTTGTTTGGAAAAGCATAAAGGCATAATTAAGATTTTGAGAGACTGTTTGCAAATCATGAGTGGATCTGGATTGCCATTAATTGATACCTTTTGAGTATTAGAACTGGTGCTATAAAAGTGCTTTATTATTATTATTATTATTATTATTATTATTATTATTATTATTATTATTATTATTATTATTATTATTATTATTATTATTATTTATCATTATTGTGAAATTTTTGAGCTGTAGTCACATGCAGTTGAAATGTTGCTCTGTGTCATGTGCTCCAGGATAGGATGGTTGTCAACTTATTTTTACCAGGCATTATGCTACTAATGTGCTATCATGTTAGTCACTTGTTTGCACTAGTGATTTAGTTAGGTTGCTGTGTTTATGTGATGTTTTAGGTGTACTTTTTACCAGACACCCAGTTACAGGGAATCCTGGAGAAATGGTGCTCAATGCTAACTATGGCCTTGGAGAGGTTCACTTATTTAGATTTGATTGTACTCAGTGCATTTTATGCATTGTAATATTGACTGTTTCACAATAATTGCTGGTGGTAATTTTTTACTGGTTATATATTTGTCAGTCACTGAATATATTGAAGTATTTGATATATTAATAATAACAAATATCAGCAGCAGCTGGAGGATCTGTGACCATGATACTGGTAGTTTATGGGTTGATGTGATTACGCGGTAGTTCAATGTAATTCAGTTTTGGTTAAATAAGTGAACCAATCCTCTATAGCACCACTCAAAAACATGGTGCAGTTCACCAGCTTATTCATCAGCACCCAGTCAAGGTTAAATTCTTGATCTGTAGTCCAAAGGTTTTGGGGGTTGTCAATCTAGGTAGGCGATAATGCTAGAAATGGCTTCTGTGGCACAAATATGGTTAAAGGAAACATACAGTTGAGAAGACATGTTTTGAGTCTTTGCTGAATGCATGATTAGTTATGCTGTTTATTTCGACAGTTTTACTGATTGTGAATAGAGTGTTTTGAGTTGATATTTTGCTTTAGTCGGTTGTGTCTGGAGAGGCCGATCCGGATCAGGTGACAATATCCAGGGACTGGACAGATGCAGTTTCCATCAAGAGAAAGCAAATTGGAAGCAAGAAACTGCAGATGAAACTGACAAGTAAGTAATAAAACTGATTAACTAATTATATGTAAAACTTTGTATGGTCCTATTGAAATGCTTCAGTTTGAGGCTAGATAATGTGAACTTCCAGTTTATATGGCAGCACAAGGACCATAGTTCCTAATGCGCACTCTGAGTAAGTGACCAAGTCATACATGTATGTCGCCCTTTTCAGTTATGTCCTTGAATCTTGGGGATGTTTGCATCCTGGGCATTGACTTGGCCACTGGCTCAGAGTGTGCAAAGTCCTTATGGTGCTGTGTAAACTGAAAGTAGTCCACATTATTTAGTTTAATCTCTCTCCCTCCCCCCCCTCTCTCTCTCTTTCTCTCTCTCCCTCTCTCTCTCTATCTGTCTGACCTTGTGTTTATTATGTTATGAGTTATGTAATGGTGATGCAGGACACTTGAAGCTAGATTTTGTATTCAACTTCCTAGTGTGTCATGAGTCACGTTGAAGATTGTTTTGCATAATTACGGTACTATTTCCAAAATCCCAGCAGAGACCAGTTTTGGTAGCTTCACCAGTCTGCCTATGTATTGGATTCCAGATGAAATTTTGGATGACATATGAAACCAATAGAATAGGGGACAATTGGAGACTCTGTCTCACAATTTAGCTGTAGTTGGGGGATGCTGAGCATTTGGCTAAATTTCTTGAAGATTCTGGATTGCTGCCTTCATCAACTCCTTACCATTGTGGCTCTTCTTATGTTCCTGTAGTGTGCATGTACTTGGCCTTTTCAACAACCTACAAACAAACAAACAAACAACAAACTGAAGGAAGGGTGAAGACAGTTGTTGACAACCTAGCCTCACTGCCCTTTGGATATTGACTATTGCCTGGCTGATCTTTCACCTTTCCCATAGCTATTCTAAGAAAGGCTGAGCGCCTATGAATAAGAGAATAAGCAGCTACTGTCATGCTGCTTTCAAAGTGCTATATAAATCCACGAGATTTTACTTACTTACTTACTTTTCAATTTGCTCTTTTATCAAATCAAATCAAATCAAATTTATTTCTCAACATTTCAAGAGTAGACAGCTTAACTATAGTATAAACCATGAATAACTGTATATTTGAAGAGAAATATGTTGAATAATTTTTCAACATCAAATTTGTGCAAATAACAAAAAATGTAATAATCTAGTAATAATAATTAATTAATGAGAATATAAGGTAGATCTAGGTATTATAGGGAAAAAAGTATAATAATATATATATGTTTATATAGTCAATACTATAATTCGCAGACATATAAAGTACAGAAATCAGTCGAGAAAAAGGGTTGGCCTAAGGGATTTGCATCCCATAAAATTTGCCAACTTCAAAGTTTGTAATTACATGACATATAAAAGTCTTTAAATGATGGAAATTAGGAGTTATTTAGGGCTCAAGGAGGAAGTGATTTAGTTTATTTAGTTATTTAGTAATGCTTCATTTTGTGCATTTCTTTAATTGCTCGTCTTACGATCATCACTTTGATTATTTGGATCACATAAAATTGCTTTTGTTAGTCTCTTTCTATGCAACTGTTGTAGACTCTGGTGTTGAAAATATAGTTTCCAAGAGTAGTGACACGTGCTGCATTGGCGATGATCTTATATTGCAACTGGCTTCGGTTGGCATTGAAGTGAGTCTTTGGCTGAACGTCATCTGTTGCTGTCTGTCAGTAAATGCATTTAAAGGCATTTAACAGGAGACTTGCTGTTCATTTCTCGGTTTTCTCTGTGTTTTTGCTGCTATTATTCTTAATTTGAAATTGTTTGGATGGACGTGTTGGTTATCCTGTACGGTGACTTTGTGGTTTAGTTGGAGAAACGTTTTGGAAATCCTCGCGATATTGAATTTGCAATTGACACTGAGAACCGGATTCAAATTCTGCAAGTAAGCTGAAAATTCTAATCACAAATGTTTATCAGTTTTTATGTAAAGCAATTTTGGAAAAATGTAGAGTTTACTGAAACTGACGGGCAATATTTTGGTTGGAGCAGTAATCATTGCAGGTTTTTATAAATACAATTTATGTAAAAGCTTTTCTTTTCATTTCAATATTTAGTTGATGGCACTTTCGGCAAAATATTTTAAGATTTTGACTGATTTTAGGCTCGGCCAATTACGGTTTTGGAATTTGAATCCGAGTGGCATCTGTTGCATGAATTTGATACTGCACTAGCAAACGACAAGGAAACATTGACAACTGCAAACATTCAGTGAGTTTCCGTCTTTAAAATTTGAAATATCATTTTGTCGTAATAAACATCTGTTTCAGTTTGAAGTTAATGATTTATTTTTTGTTGCACAAGTTAATTGTGCAGTCAGACTCATGTCATACTCGTTTTTGCTCTTACTGTGACATCTCTGTATGTATTAATCTGCTTTGAATGCCAGTCAATGCTTAATTTAATATTATGCAGGTTGAAATGTGAAATCATCCCGGTTTGTCTGTGTTTGATTTACTTGTTGTTAGGGAGATGATGCCAAGTGCAGTGACACCGCTGACCTGCAGCACTTTCTTTCACTTTGTTGACAGAGCTACTCAGGTGATGTGATTAAATGAATTGTGATACTAAGACTAAGACAACAAAATCAGTTTAGTGCAGAAGAAACATCAATGCAAATGTATTCAGAGTGCTGACAGCAGCTGCGATCGGTTATGTGAAGAGGGAAAGTTTTAGATAACGGCAACAATTGTCATTTTGTTGCAGAGTCTTCTGGTTAACTGTGGCGTGCATCCATGCGTGCATTATCCTCAGAAGTCAGTTTACGTCTGCTGCAATCAGGGATTCATTAATCTGAATGTAAGCAGTTGACAGATTAGTGATGATTTTTTAAAGCCTTTAATTTGTTTTGCTGTAAGTCATTATTTTCAGCTGCCTGTATAGCCTCACAGTGACTCCAGCCGATGTTTGTTATCTTAACTTTGACTTTACGCCGAATCTGGGACATGTCAGTGTATTTAGACTGTTCTGTCTAATCCTCATTTTTCACTGAGCTAAAAACCAAAAATGGCTTATTTCCTCGTTTCATTAATGAATTTAATTTAATTTATTATTATTTTTACTACCAGTACTCTTAATTATCACTCTTATCTTGAATAAGAAAAAATTTATTCATATATCTCAAGGATTTGCAATCCTGCCAGTTATTGTCAGTTATCGAATTGAAATGGTTTGTGCCTGTGTCTCTATGTATGTATGCCTGTATGTACATGTGTGCGTGTGTGTGATTGTTTCTCTTCTACTGCAGTATTCACTTGGCCTTTACGAAGGAACAAGCATAATGGGTCAGAAGCGAATGGGTGAGCTGTCACTTCTTGGGGAAGTCGTAGACAAACCACTGTTGGCAGATCACGTGTCGTACAATGGCCGTTATTCGCTTTTGAGGCGTATTCGAAACGGAATCATGCAGTTTTGGGTCTGATTTGTACATTTATTGGTGAATTAACTGGAAGTATTAGGAGGAACAGTAACAATAGCACATTCATTTATTTTATCATTTATCAGGGTGTAATGGTGACCATTGGCTACTGTGCACTTGGGTTCTGTGTGGAATTCCAGTTGCCTGCATGCCGTTTACATGCAGTGTATGACTGAGGGAAGGGTGAACACAGTTTTTATGGTTGAAGGCACAGCCTCCATGCTGCCATAATAATATTATGAGCTTAATCAAGATCAGTGCATTAGCCCATGTTAAGTGCATTGGGTATATATAATGTGCTTTGGAGTCTATGCCTAGTTTTTGAAAGCCTCTAACATGCAGGTATTCAGTGAAGAACTCCACGAGTATGGTGTGATCTAATGCATTGAACACTGCATACATTGCTTCCACTGACTCCTAGCTTCTGTCTCATGTGCCACCAGATGTTTGATTTTGTTATCTGCATGAGGTTTCTGACTGTGTGTCTCCCTCATTGACTGTTTGCCTCTCTGTCTCTGCCTCTGTCATCTGCCTCTTGTCCTCATCTGTCTCTGTGCTAGGCAATCAGCTGTTCTGGATCTTATCAGAAGAGTTTATTTTTAAAGTCCATACATTCTGCAAAGGGAGTTTTTTAAAGACTCTGCCTTCACCCCTAGAGGGTTATGCAAGTATTTTAGATGCTGATTTGTTCTGGTCTGGATGCTTTCTGATGAAATTTCAGAGAATTCCAAGTGACTTGTGACGTTTGTTTGTGTGTGTGCAGGCGATGTATAATTCGAGCTCATGGGTGAAACGGTTTGGTGAAAGGATGCAGTTGTACACTCTGATAAAACCACATTTGAATTCTCCTCACAAACTCTATCATGCAATTTCAAAAGATTTGCCACTTTTTGATAAGGTAACCACATACTACCAAGAATATATATACCGGTATATAAACATATATATATATATATTTATATATATATAATGTATATATAATATATATAATAATATAATGTGTGTGTGTATGTATGTATGTATATATTGCAAAATGCATTTAACTACTTCATAAAGTTCAGTTTGATATGAAATGTAGCACATTGGTAAGCATTGAAATTCTTGACATTATGGTATACAAAAATCTTTGTGTATTGGGTCATTTGTTTTGACTTGCAAGATACATTTTTGTTTTCTGTGAAATTTCTGAACTGAGAATTGAGAATGTGCTCAGAGAATGTGTTCTCTTACGAAGTAGCAGTTGATGAATTCATTCCAAGCATTATGATTGCCAGTATCTGTTAGTTGGTCATCTGCTCTCTCTTTCTCTCCTATCCAGATGTGGTCTGAGCATGTGATGTGCAGCTCCAGTTCGGCCGTTTATTCAAATGTCATAATGGCGATTGTCTCGGAAGGAGCGGATGGTCAGCACTACTATGCAGTTTCTCTTGATACTTAACAGTGGCTCTTAATGATAGTAAAATTATATTATTACATAATATAATAGAAATTAAAATTAGATTTTTATGAATTACCGGTAGCTAAGACTTTATATTGCCTATAGCAGTGTTTTTCAAACTGTGGGTTGCAACCCAAAAGTGGGCCACATGGCTCAGTCTAATGGGTCGCAAGGTAACACAAAATTAGATTCATGCAAGTAGGCTTAGATTTTAAGAAATTTATATGCCTGCAATCCTCCATACACAGTTTATATTAAAATGTTTAGTGTTTTATCCAATTTTAGTTGACAATGAATTTGCAGGGAGAGGCATGTTACCAAGCTGCTGAAGTGGTCACAGTTCCAAAAAGTTTAGGAAACCTTGGCCTATAGTACTTTTTTAAAATTCTTATTTCTCAATAACGCAAGCAAAACATATTCTGACCATTTTGCCCTGAGACTCCACTAGCAATAAGAAATTCAAGTTGTGTATGAACTTAGCAGTTAAGTGATTTTGTCATACTCTTAGGATTTTTAAGATGCTTGGCAAAGGTATGTTCCTGGCAAATTTAAAAAAAAGATAATTTTAAGAAATTTCAATATCTATTTCTTTCCTTGTCTTATTCTTGGCAAAACTAAAAAATCTGCCTAACATATTTGTCTAATTTTCATTTGAATTTAAATAGAGCTTTTGTTTTGCCTTTAATTCAAAACTCGGAAGGTTCTTTTCAACTAATGTTCACCAGATGGCCTAGCATGCTATGATTAGGGTCGTGGCACATTCGGAAACTGCTGAAGTGGTCCGCGGTTCCAAAATGTTTGGGAAACTCTGGCTTATAGTTTAATGTTGAATTGCATCTGTCAATTCATAATTTTAATACTCAAACAGTCATGGCCTATTCTCAGGGTCATATAGCAGACATTTAAAAGCACATAAAAGAAAATGCTGTCTATTAGAAGTTTCAATTCATTAGGTTTAGCAGTGTGTAGTTACACATGCAGTTGCTAAAGGGCTTTAAGGCTGATAAAGGTTGGATGTTGAATGTTATTTTGTGTAGTTTGGAGAACTGAGCATTATTCTGATCTTGCGATGTTGCTTTCGAAATGCGATGATGTCTACAGTGCTGATGTTCCTTCACTGTTGCTCGTATGTCATCTTTTGTTTTCAATAGAATTTTCAGTCGTTTCTTTGTTTATCTTGATGTTTTTCTTTTTCAGCTGTTCTCTCCGCTTCTTTTATGTCATAACTTCTTTCTTTATTTCAAATGCTTTAATTTGAACCATTGTAGCAGCAGTGACTGTTAGTGGCTGTTTAATGACTGTCTTGCACATTGAATTCTGACCTGTTTGTTTGTTAATGATAGAAACTTGTGGAAAATGTTCGGACCAAAGAAGAACGAGACAAAATGATTAACTCAAGTCCAGAGGTGAGTCTTCTTTACTTACGACTTTTAATATTTTCAAGTAATAAATATTTAGATTTGTTTTGCTTCTCATTTCAAAAATGCATTCTGTATTGTGTGCTATTTATCACCAACAGAAGCACAAGTCACAAGTAAGATTATTGATTTCTATTTATGAGATTGCAAACAGAGCAAAGAATTATTTTGCAGAATAAAATGAAACCACACAACGCTGCATTGAGCGGTCTGTAGTGAGGCAGTGCTAACAACAGTGAAAAGACATTTCTTTCAACATAACATTGTTCAGTCCAAAGAACAGTGAAACCTCTGACATTAGTGCAGCTACTTAAATGTATTAAATCACAATTTAATTTCTAAACCTGCAATTTAAAGAAAGATGCATTGTGCAGGAAGTGCTGGATTGGCTGAAATTGGACTCGAGTGGGGAGATTGGACGGGAATTCACCAGCTTCATGAGTCGTCACGGACATCGATGCATTCGAGAGGTTTCTATCTGCTGTCCAGTTTCCACTTTCACTGTTTATTTGAATTCTTAAGTAGTGTTTTTAGTTGTGATATCAAAATCAAGAAGTTTTACTTTTGTACGATATCAGTGGCGGCTCCACAGGGGGAGGGCGGGGGTCCCGTGCTCCCCATTGAGTTTCTGGCCCCCCAGTGGCCCCTCTGTTGGGACCCTATACTTAATAGTACATACATAACAACAAATGGTTGGCCTCCCATGATTAGAAGTTGCCACCAAAACGGCCCCCCACTTGCCATATCCTGGAGCCGCTACTGTATGATATCATTTTTCATTTGGATTTCGGGAGGTTCTAAGTTGTAAAACAGTGAGTGAATGTTTAGTGAAGGAAAATATTTGCAGTGATTCTCTTTAAGATTGACCACTGGCAGTTATTGTGGATATATATATATATATATATATATATATATATATATATATCAAATTACTAAAGATTCTAATTTTGTTATAGGCTGAATTCAGAGAGAAATCTTGGCACATGGAACCAACAAAGGTTATAAAAGTACTTCAGGTACTGTTTTTTTCACCAATGTTTCTGTAACCTTCTAGAGTTATTGAACTTATTTCTACACTCTACTTACTCATTTAACTTATTGTAATATAAATTCACAATTATTTAAGTGTCCTGTATTTCCTATTGTTGTGACAACTTCCCTCTGTTATTGTATGAGAAATCACACTGATGACTTGTAAGAGCTGTTACTTTCAAGACTCTGTGATAAACCGAATTGTATTTGATATGCTGCTCATTTTTCTAAAACCTTTTGTAATGCATATTTTGATCTTTTATTTCTTTCTTGAATATCCCATATATTTATGAATATGCTTGGAATATTTTACTGAGCCACTTTACGCTTTGCTTGCTATTTTGTTTTCTGTGTTTCTTTACTTCAGAACAGTTTCCTTTAGTGGTGACATTTTAGTTTTATTACTTGTAGTCAATGGCACAATCGTCTTCAACAAACCCTACAGGAAGAAATGCAGTGGAAACTAGTCAACCGTCCATTTCTAGAATAAAATCACACACGACGCTATTTTCCAGGTGAAAAAGAAACCGGCATTTTTGTTGAATATCTGTTTGACTTATTGTTAACCGTTGTCTTTCACTTAGGTGCGTGGCTGCTCAGTGTAACACTGCATTTCAGCTATTTTTATTTAGTTTTTTACTCTTTTTTATTTTTTACTTTGTTGTTTTATGTCATGCATTCAATACTTGCTAAAGTTGTTCATTTGACCCAGAACCTTAGTTGTAATGTTCAGCTTTTATGACTATTATTGTAACTTATACGGTTAACTCAACTGAATTTGTTTAAAGGCTTGTACTGCGCTTCATTTGGCCAAAAGCTAGAAGAGGAGTCGGAAGCCGAGAAACGTCAAAAGTGAGCGTTTGAGTGTTGACTTACTTTACGTTGTTATTAGTGAGCAGTAGTGCTCGACTGCTTTCTTCACTTCCCTACTCAGTCACTTTTTCTTTTAAGAGGATTCTTTTTCATCACCACCATTTTCTTTCTGTCTTTGTAGAGCATTGCAGTTCAGTTGATTGATGCCTTTAAGCAGGGCTACTGGAAATTGGCAGAGATGATGGTTGAAGAGGTAGGTCATTGATATCTCACTAGCACAACCTCTGAACCCTACTTCAAATAATCTTAGCACAGTCTTTTGAAACTGATTCTTCCCTTTTTCAACAACCCCCGGCTTGATTATTATGCTCCTGCGATAAGACCATTGTTCTGGAATGCTGTCATTATTATCTGAGATGGTTATTTAGTAGAAATGTCATTAGATTGACACGACCAACTGTCAGAAAATCACAGTTTTCCAGATTATATTTGAGCTGAAAGTGTGGAATCTTTTGTTCTGAATGTCTTCCACAGAATCGTCTTCCAGATCAAGACCTCTTATTTTTCTTCACCCATCGGGAAATCGGAATTCTGTTGGAGACTCGTTCTCCGAGACTCATTGCTCGGTGAGACCATCTAGCCATTAACGTCAGTGATAATATCCAATCACGCCTTGCGATACAACGTTATGCATGTTAAATTGTTTACAGAGTTTAGCTTTTGCTTTATTCAATGTTAACATAGTAAAAGTCAGTTGTCCTACTGTATTTATATGCCGTGTTGACTAATGCTGAAGTCTTTTTACCCAACAGTGCACAGAAAAGACGACATATCCATTCGAAACAGTCTCTTCTACGATTTCAACGGATTACAACCGGCCATCCGGCTCTGGTTAGTCATAACATTTCCTTTATGTTAAATACTGGACATCAGTTTCGTTGTGTTATTTGCTATGTATTGCTATCTTATTGTGCTGTTGGCGGCAAAATATAGTGCGGACTGGCCAATCAAATCAATGTTTTACACTTACAGACTGATCATAGTTTAGTTGATGCTCTATGATTTAAGCATTGTATTATTAAAAATATATAGATTCAAATTGCAGCCATTAGAAGTGAAAAGCACCTACTAATCTACTAATTAAATTAGGAAATTGGTGGCCATCTTTGTTTTATATTGTCCTGATTTAGTGTGGCTGTGTATATACAAGTTGGTGTATAGTTTAGATGTTTGTGATTCTAAGGATTTGTATTGTCTCTCAAGGGTAAATATAATTAATTTCAAAGTTGTTTTGAAATGTGGTTATATTATTCCTTGATTTGTTTATTTCAGATTGATACGTTGTCTGAATCAAAGATCAAGAGTTTTAGTTCAATGGTTAAAGCTTCTGGTGAGTAGAATTGCATGACTGTGACCACTGATGCCATATTTAGTGTGTGTGTGTGTATGTGTGTGTGTGTGTATATACAAGCAATTGACATACACATATCTATATTGGTGCTAAAATTGTGGTAATGTTCAGTTGAATTTATAATGGGGTCTGTGGGGGTCTGTTGCCCCATTTGTCACTCTTTTGTTGTAATCTGTTCTCTAAAGGTTTGCCAGTGAGTCTTGGAGTGACAATGGGGACAGCAAGAGTAGTCAGGTCTTTGGCTGAAGCTTCCTCCATTCAGGTAATCGACTACAGTGTATTTCAGTTTTGTACCATGTTAGAAAAATTATGCCTCTTGTGAAAGTTGAAGTTGGCATGGTTCCAGGAAACCGGTTCTCTTGTAAAGTGCAGTGTTTTGCTAAAAGACATGTTTCATTTAACCATCAATATTGAAATGAATATAAATCACATTTCTTATGACTCTTCTATTGGTATTCATTCAGTTGATAATTGTTTTAAAAATATAGTTACATTAGTAATGTATTATTGTCAATATTTATTTTACAATCTGTTAGGAGCTTTGTCCCGTCTGTTGTTTATGATTTTAGAATGGCGACATCCTTATCGTTGAGTACACAGATGTGGGTTGGTCTCCATATTTCCCACTGATATCCGGTCTTGTGACTGAAATTGGTGGACTTGTTTCTCATGGTAACATTAGACGTTCAGATATATTTGTAATATATAATTAAGCACTTTGATGGCAGCTTTTATCCACTGGTTTTAGGCAGTACATATAATAATGAGGAAAAAGTGGAATTGTTTGTTGTTTTAATGAAAGAATGCAAGCACAGATGAATGTCAGGAGCTGTGTTGTGTTTTTCAATAATTTACAACTGGGTGTAGATCGGATCAATATACATTTAGGTTAAATTATTCCATTAAGAAATACTTATGCCGGTACACACTGGCCACATATCATGTAACTTGCCTGGCTGAGGGCCTTGAAACGGAGATCAGCGCCTCTCCTAGGGGCCTCGAGGCTAGTCTTAAGAGCTCAAGAAGAACTTTACAATCAACTTGTGAGGAGTCAGCTTGATTGTTTTTCTGAACTGGTTTGATTGTGTTGATTTCAGGTGCAGTTGTTGCCAGAGAGTACGGTTTGCCATGCGTTGTCAATGTTGCAAATGCAACACGAATATTCAACTCAGGTTAGACTCAATCAAGCCAGCTGGGTTTATTGCTTGATGTAAAACGTTGTCTTGCAGCATCTTAACCCCTTAACTGGGCAACTATTTGTAACTCAATGTAAAATGGACGAGCGTTACTCGGGGCACCCAGTTAAGGGGTTAATTGTGAAATGTATTGTTGTTATGAGTGGGGAATGTGGTATGCCACAGCATGTGGAATTTTATCTTGAGCCGTGGAATTCCATTTTGCCGTGGACATGACCTGAGCCGCTCTATTAGTGATTTTTCATATTTTCCATTCAAATGACACGACATAAAGCCATTCGATTGAACTTTCTACCTGCGGCTTCTGCTAATGTGCAAAGAACTGATTTCATCTTGTTAAGGGTCCATCCATATAGTACGTACCCACTGAGGGGTCGGATTTTTTAGATTTTTCCTATGTACGCTATGTGCAACGCGGGGAGGGGGTGAAATATGACTTTTTCTGCGTACGTACTATATGGATGAACCCTAATTTTAAATAATGATTTTAGACTGATTTTTAAGTAAACTTTCTGCAAACAAGATTTGATTTAGATTATGTGATTTGTTGTAATAATTATTCATTATTATTATTATTATATTTAATAATATTGCCTTTTTGTTCATTTTGCCAGGTGAAAAGCTGATTCTTGATGGAAATCTAGGAACAATTGAGAAAGTGAAAGAGGCTGACAACTGAAACTTTCATTGAAGACATCCTATATTATTTTGTCATTAGTATTAATAATAGAGTTCATATTATTTTCGTAACTGCAGACTGATTTATATTAAAGATAAATAGTATTATTTTACCTACGTCAGAGTGGCAATAATGGTGATGAGACTGATTAGCTGAATTTTATTTGTTTACATTTTATTTGTGTAAAGTTTATTGCTGGGGAGGTGAGTGAGAGGGAGGTGGGTGGGGTTGTGCAGCACAGTGTATGCCTACGATTTGTGTACACTTTGAACCAAACGATCTGTGATTTCATTTTTAGGAGGGATTAGCTGCCCCTGAAGAATTAAAATTTGCGTGCTACAATGACGCAATTTGAGAATGATGAAGGTTTCTTGGACAGAGAAAATATCAAACCAAGAAATTTTGGAAAAGGCAAATTCAAGAAGGAAATTGTTAAAGACTATAAAGAAAAGACAATTAGAATTCTTCGGACATATGATGAGAAAAAAGGGCCTGAAAAACTTACTAACTTAGCCACAACAGGTAGAGTGATGGGGGGAAAATAGCATGAGGGAGACAAAGATTGACGTTCATTGAAAACCTGCTAAGCGACGCGAAAGACATTGTGTCAGAAGTAGAACTACTACAAGCGACATACAACAGGGCAGAGCGGAAGTCCATGGTCGCCAACGTTGTAAAACAGGGCACCTAAAGAAGAAGAAAATGTTCTCTCTCTCTATTATTATTATTATTATTATTATTATTATTATTATTATTATTATTATTATTATTATTATTATTATTATTTCAGACAATTTATATAGCCCTATAACAAGGCCTAAGCCTAAATCAAGAGTGCTTCACAGCATAAGGCTAGCAGTCAAACGACGCAAACGCGAGAAATGACGCTAACATACAGCAAGTACAGACACCTGCGGGCTGCCTAGTCTGGCGCCACCTCTATCTATCTATCAGTGGCGGCTCCACCGGGAGAGGATCAGGGGGGCCCTTGCCCCTACTGAGTGCCTAGCCTCCCCCCGTGTCCCCCTTTTGGGGCCCTATACTTAATGCTACATACATACCAATAATTGGTTGGCCCCCATGATTAGAAGTTGCCATCCCAACGGAGAGAACGGCGTCAGTGGTAGATGAGTGACAGCGATTGTGCCTGCCATAGTGACGTTCCAAATTGGGCTATGGCCGGCTTGCCATCGGTCCCGTCGAGAGAAAATCCGTGTCCCTGGGCAGAGCATCCACGGGCCCCTAAACAATCTTCAGGGTTTTTGGAAAACTTATGAAATTTCTTTCATTCCTTAGGTGGGCCTATATTTTCTTAAATTTATGGGCAATTTCTTCACAAAGTCTATAGTGACGCCTTTTTTGCTCGTCAAGACTTTCGAACGAATATTGTTTCGAAACGCTTTAGGGCGTACAGTGGTCAGAAATTTTGTAGTGCTGTATATATTGTATCAAATAAATTTATTTATTGCGGGTTCCTCCGGGCCCCCTACGGATCGCCGGCCCCATGGACATTTGTCCTCTGCCCCTCTCGGCGGACCTGCTTTCCATGGTATCAGAGTCATTCCATCCGGTCTTCTTCCGTCGGGTCTGAGAAGACCGATGGAATGCCAGCTAGTATCAGGGCTCGGCCGGTAGCATTGACGTAGCCTAGGGAGGGGTGCGCTCCCCTATTCGGTTCGGGACCGGTCGTGGGATCAGTTGCGGCTCCAGGATTTGGCAAGTGGGGGGCCGTTGGGGTGGCAACTTCTAATCATGGGGGCCAACCATTTGTTGTTTAATGTATGTAGCATTAAGTATAGGGTCCCAACAGGGGGGCACTGGGAGGGGGCAGGCACGGGCCCCCCGGTGGAGCCGTCACTGCGTGGGATTCGTCCAAAATCGGTGAGTAGTTGGGGGAGAGGGGTACTATTAGATCGAGGAAAACGCACAAGACTGCAGACTTTAAAGCGTTTGAGACGCAAAATAGTCACTCGATTTTGTGAGGAAATTATCGACTCTAAAATTGTCTAAAATGTTAAAAATCTAAAAAAATTTATAACGTTTAACAAAAGTTTTTCAAGTTTGCTAAAAACACTAAATATTACTTAGAAGCCCGTGACCGATCTGCCCAGGGGCCGAGATTTTCTCTCGACGGACCTGGGTAAGAGAGATAGACTAGATCTGCGTGGACTGCTGCTGCTGCTGCTGTTGTCGTCGTTGTTGGTGCTGCTGTTGCTGCTCTGAGCGCAGAATAAGCGCTTCAATCGCACTTCGCGTTTCGCTGTCTCGGCATTTGGGAAACTGGCGAAGCGCAGCTGCGAGTTCCAGACGAAGCGTCGCCATGCACAGGAAGTACCAGACGAACGTCATTCCCGACTGGAAACACGTGACCATCGAACACGTGACCATGCTCAGCTGCCAGGCCATGACGTCCGGTGGACTAGCGTACCAGTAGACGTTGAGAAGGTTGGGAGGAACGGAACAGAAGAGGAATACGGCCGCGCTCAAGATGGAGCAGGCCGTATACGACGCCTGAATCGCTTCCTCGTTCCCGGCGACGACTTCGCTCGTCCGGTCGGCGGCGGCGGCGGCGGCGGAGGGGGAGTGGTGGTGGCGGTGGCGGAGGAAATCAAACGCCAGCAGAGGAGTGACGACGAGGAGGATGACTTCCGGAATGTAGGAGAGAGTGACCGCCGAGAACAGAGGCCAGGCGATGGACGCTACCTGGTCGACGTCGCATTCGCCCGCCGCCTCCGTCTTCCCGTAGGTCCACATGGCGTGGATCGCGACGGACACCACCCCCACGAACACGCCGACCACCGCCGCCTTCGCCACGCAGCGCTTCGAGAACGTCGACCTGTAGGACAGCAGCGCCCGGCGCGTTGCCACGAGACGATCGGTCACCATGACGACCAGGATCCAGTTGAGCGAGTGGCGCAGGGCGTCGAATAGGAATTTCCAGAGACGACAGGTCCAGTCGGCCAGATGAGGCACCAAGGGCAGACCTGCGGCCACCGACAGCCACTCGAGACCACACCCGGCGTACAGGTAGGCGGTGTTGGCAGCCACGTAAACGCTCAGGTAGAGACTCGCTGAGTGACTTCTGAAGCAGGGTCTGAGCAGGACAAGGAATGCGGCGATATTACCTACACTTCCGCAAAAGATCACGAAAGGTGCAAGGTAAGTGTGGAAACGTATCAGGAGGAAGAGCTGAGACGTTGTATCCATGGCAACGTAATCTTCATCGGCGTCTGCAGTGGAATTCATTGCAGCTAATAAAGAACCGATTCCTCGATTTCCCTTTAAAACTATCTTCGTGTTTTCTTCTTACGTCAATTCTGGAAATAAGACGAAATATCTCAAAATGTAAATCTTCTATATATAGGCTACATTATTCAGTCAAATCTACACTGCCACGGTAAGGGGCACTTACCCATCTGGAAATGTGGAAAGCTATTTTATATTTATAAGCTACATTTTGGCTGTCGCACAGATTTTCACACTGAAATTTGAAAACCTGGCTAAAAATTAATATCAACCGTGTAGCTATATTCTGGCTTTACACAGGGGCACACCGGTTAGCTGTTTTGCTTGTCCGACTTTTCGACCCTAAAATCTGAAAATTTTCCCCCTTGGAAAAACTCCTGGGCGCCCATGTACATTGCCTATTCATTGTGAAGATTTTTTATTACGGAGGTGGTGGTTATGATGACGATGGTAGCCTAATATTAAAGAAGATGATGTCGACTTAGATATGACGTTTAATAATTGTTAAAAATGATAATTAACATTGCACTTTTATAGCAGCAGTTCTATTGCACGGAGGTGGTATCTTGTACTGTACTGTACATGTGCTGAATTCTATCAACTGGTGTTTATCTCTTGATTATTAGTCGTGCATAAATCTCGAGCATGCAAGTGCTTTAGAAGTCTGGCGCTTAAGCTAGCAGTCCCCACACACCCACCACTCACCTCACCCCGCTCTCCCTCTCTCTCCATTTCTTCTTCCTTTGATGCCCATCTTCTTGTTTTCGCCTCATAAGATGATTGTTGTTGAGATATCAAATAATGGGTTGGATTGAATATTAACCCCTTAACTGGGTGCCCCGAGTAACGCTCGTCCGTTTTACATTGAGTTACAAATATAGTTGCCCAGTTAAGGGGTTAAGAACCGTTCTCTGTCGGAAGCACTTTCATCTGCCGAAGAAGTCTTTCCTCTTTCGTCGCTTCCGACGATCTTCGCTCGATCGTGCGGTTCTAATGTAGTGCATCTTCTTTGGTTTTTATTTACAGCAGAACAGATTCTCTGAGCATAGGCCTAGAACCATTAGCGCAGCGTGACTTTTTGGGGGCCCGGGGGCAACCTTGATATGGGGCCCCCAGTGGATGACCAGTGCCGTATTAACCATGGTGCAACTGGTGCACTTGCCCCAGGCCCACTGGTTCAATTTTTAAAAAAAATTAATCTTTTAAATTAACTTATGAATTTTTAACGCAGTTCTAAAGATTTCGGTAAACGTCAAGCTTAGCGCTAAATAATTTAATAATCATTGCAAAAGATCTTGTACAGTAGTTTTCTATATTTTAAAATTAATTTTCTTAAATTTCGGGCAAACATTTAAAACTTCGAACTTGTAGGGTTGAGGGCCTTTTAAAGTTTTGTTGCGTTGTTTGCCCCAGGCCTCCAAAAGAGTTAATCCGGCACTGTGGATGACGAGCAAAAAAGGTCGTCAAATCGTTTATATGGTGTTATAGTGTTGACGAGCAAAAAAACACTCTTCGGGGCCCCCTCTCCCGGGGTCCGGGGGGCTTTCTCCAAAGTACCCCCCACGTTACGCCACTGCCTAGAACTTCATCTGCAGCCAGTTCTCGTGACTAATTCCATTCTTTCATGTTCCGCTGTCTTACCCTCTCTCCGCTTAACCCTCTGTCTACCCCAGTCATTAACACTTGATGTCTGGAAGGCAATTACTTTTAGGCCTAACTGCCATTTTCGTGACCAGCGATGGATAAAATTCGAGTGGAATTTTAAAAGCGCTCTTAAATGCAAATCGTAAGCTGTCTAATCTAAACGACAAGTACGCGGCTGAAGTACGCAGCTGAAGTACGCGGCTGAAGTACGCGGCTGAAGTACGCGGCCGAAGTACGCGGTCCCATTATCTGACGAGAGAGAAAGAAGTCTCTGCTGCTTTTAAAAACACCAGGGCGGCAGCAATGTCTGTTTGTGAAAAAAGAAAAAAATATCAGACGCGTCGAAAGAAAATTCAAAAAATAGCGAAAAACTGTAATGATCACGTGACTACGGACGCGTTACGCTGTCGGCATCTGGCGACAGACGTCGAACATCAGTTGCTAATTATTAAACGCAGACGTCACAGCGACTATAGCAGAGGCGTAGCTACGGGGGGGGGTATATCGGTATATATATATATATATATATATATATATATATATATATATACCCCAAAATCAGTTTACCTTGAAGTTTTTATGTGATTTTTATGTGGTTTATGTGGTTTATGTGGTTTATAATTAAGATTTATACCCCCTCCAATATTTATACCCTCCCAAATCAAATTCCTGGCTACGCCCCTGGACTTATAGTTCGTCATTGGAATTCTGTCTTCAATGCAGTAGATGCGATTGGTCGTTTTAATCATTGCCAGCCGACATTATTGAAAAATAATAGAATTAGGAAAGGAAGCGGGTGCTGAGACCGTACAGCCGTCATCAGGCATAAGGGGCCGTCCATAAATGACGTCACTCGATTTTTGCAAATTTTGACCCCCCCCCTATTTGCAACACGTCGTCACAAAAAGTCAGATCCCTCAAATATGACGTCACAACGCGTTAACCCCTCCTGTCGTCTTTCCAATGTCAAAATTAACGCTTCGTTTTTGAAAATATTCATTATAATTATTATAGTTGAAACAACATTAAGAAACTTTTTCAAATGCTTTTTTAAAATGAAGCGTATAATAATAATAAAAGTGTAAAATACGTTCGATTTTGCGGTAGCATATAGCATTGCGGTATTAATAAAAATATTTAGTATTATGTGACGTCACATTTCTGGAAACCCCCTCCGTCGTCACACATCGTCACAAATGTTTGAACCCCCCTAAATGCGTGAAGTAATTTGTGGACGGCCCCTAAGGAGAACAGATACAATTAGCCTACTACTACCTCCGTCTCTCTGTCTCTCTGTCTCTGTCTCTGTCTCTGTCTCTCTCTCTCTCTCTCTCTCTGTCTCTCTGTCTCTGTCTGTCTGTCTGTCTGTCTGTCTGTCTGTCTGTCTGTCTCTCTCTCTCTCTCTCTCTCTCTCTCTCTCTCTCTCTCTCTCTCTCTCTCTCTCAAACGCTTCGGTTGCTCAGAGGAAGAACAGGAACAAGAATAAGAACATGATTTGACTGGCAAACGCCACTAACACGAAGATGAACGCAAATGGAATTTTGAACGCGAACCAGGGTTTAATCTAGGCCGTTTCCGGGAAAAAATTGCCCTTTTTCTCTTCCGGAAATTTCAAAATCCTCCCGGAAATTTTGACATACTGCATCAACTAACAGCAACCCCCTAACTGATTTGCCCCCGGCTTTGTCAGTTTCCTCCCCGGAGATTAAACACTGACGCGAACACTTTGTCCTAATCACTAAAAACCAACCTTAATAGTCAATTCTGTTAAGATCGCTCGACGAACTCTAGCTATGAGTGCTTAGTTCTGTTGCCACTGACGCCGAATCAGTCGAATGCAACATTTTATTCTTCGAATACGTTTATTGAAGTTATTCGCACCGATTGGTTCCCGATCAATATCATTTATTCCCTTGCTTTCGCCGCCTTTTCGACCGACTTGCGACACGACGCAAAAGATGTAAATTAGCCTACTCATCGAAACTCGCATAATATTTACTTTCGATGTTAAACTTACATTCGGTGTTTTAAAAACTAAAATCTTAGGCCATTCGCTGTCTTCTGCATCGTTAACCTAAGAATGAACGACGACTCCAAGAACACCGACAGCGAAGGCAAAGACGCTACGGCGGGGCGGAGTGATACGCAACTCGCCGGTGGGACGCGTCACATCCTGTGCACCGACGCTAACGAAAAGTCTGCAGTCTGTGGTAGAATATTTCAAACGAAAGTAAAGTGAACTATGCGCTGGATAAATTTGAAATGGCGCTAATGCGCATGCGCAGATGAACTGCAACTTCCTGGAAACGCATTTGTGACGAACACGATCAGGTCTCAGTTAGGCTAATGAAAGCCACGGAACTGTATAATTCTAGAAATTGTAGAAATTGTATATGTATACCAATATATTATAATGACATTCATTCGTAGATCTCGAGTCTGTTATATTTCGACGAACACCGAAATATGGCTGATCGAGCAGAATTTAAAAGAAGCCATAAAGCTGATGTCACTGCTTTGAAGTTAAACTGGTCTGTTATTATCCCTGAGAACAGAATTCAACATATCCCTACAACGGTCATTCCAATTAGGTCTACATATTAACAATCGGAAATTGTCTTTTCATGTCATTTTCGAAATCGTTCGCAGCGTTGTCGCCCGCCTCAATGGCTGCAACCAGTGGCGGCTCCACCGGGGGGCCAAGGGGGGCCCGTGCCCCCCCTAATGAGAGCCTGGCCCCCCAGTGGCCCCCCAGTTGGGACCCTATACTTAATGCTACATACATTAAACAACAAATGGTTGGCCCCCATGATTAGCAGTTGCCACCCCAACGCCCCCCCCCCCACTTTCAAAATCCTAGAGCCGCCACTGGCTGCAACAGCCATTATGTGTAAGCGGAATACCTCGAAGCATTCCGCACAGATGACAGTAAAATTCTCGTTTATGTTATTTTAGTTTCTGTAAATTGCATTGCGTCAGATGCGTCTGTTCGCAATGCCTTCCACAAATGTGTTGAGCTCAAGTCTTACAGTCTTACTCATTCAAAAAAAATCAAAGAAACTCGAGAGAACACATTTACTTCAAAGAATTTGACTCCGATGTCACCCAAAGTTCTTTGTCGCGTGGGGCTCCGTTCTAGGCCCCGCTGAGAGGGCTTACATCGTTTCTTAGACCCTTAGGCGGATCAAGGGAAGTTGACGCGTATAAGTGATGGTGCCCATCTCCTTAGGGCAGGGGCGGATCTAGGGGAGGGCAAGGGGTACACATGACCCCGGGCGCCGAGGTGAGGGGCGCCAAAATTGGATATTTGGGTAAGTGAAATGCACAATAAAGTAGAAGAAACACTTGCGAGGACC
The DNA here is from genome assembly GCA_018105865.1 of Metaphire vulgaris. NCBI lineage: Eukaryota > Metazoa > Annelida > Clitellata > Crassiclitellata > Megascolecidae > Metaphire > Metaphire vulgaris. Next base: position 5,108,421 of record CM030844.1, read on the forward strand.
TTTTTTGCTCGTCAGCACTATATGAAGAGAAAGTTGAGGGGCGCCGAAAACGATGTGAGGACCTTTTTTGCTTGTCAGTTGTTAAGGGCGCCAACGTACACTTTTCCCCCGGCGCCGAATACCCTAGGTCCGCCTCTGGTGGTTTAAGAATGTCCAATTTACGCAATAGAGAACATCACAGGCAAATTTATGAATGCTAGGCACTTTTGATATACAAGAGATAGTGCCCTAATTTTTAGAAAAACATGGTTAGTATATATGGCCTCTTCACTTGCCTGTCAAAAGTGCTAGCCATTCACACGTCTGCCAATACCATTCTCTGTAGTTTAAAAATGTCCAATTTAAGCAATAGAAAATACGACAGGCAAAATTCTGAATGCCAAACACTTTTGATATACATTTATACAAGAGATAGTGCCCTAATTTTTGAAAAAAACTTGATTACTAGGTGCTCTTCACTTGCCTATCAAAAGTGCTAGCCATTCACACGTCTGCCAATACCATTCTCTGTAGTTTACAGAGGCGGATCTTGGGGAGGGCAGGGGGGTTCACACGTTCCCCGGGCGCCAAGGTGAGGGGAAGAAACACGTGGGAGGACCTTTTTTGCTCGTCAGCACTATATTGTGACGAGCAACCACCTAAATAGGACTCGTTTACTTACTTACTTGTCTAGGGGAAACTACTTTGGCACTAACTCGCACATTTTAACTGACAAAACTATTCTTCTTATAAAATCTCGCTTTAATCTTAATTAAACGTTCAACTCTTCCGACATAGCGGCTATCATAGGCAGTGCTATATAACTCTAATCAATGTTTTAAAACGTCCAGCGACAGCAACTATCTTGGCAACTAGTTACTAATGTAAATAACAGCTGATAACAGCTTCCACACAAAATCAATGAAAATGAAACAAATGTGCCCTTTGCACGAAAACCAATTCGACATCCGAATTCACGAATATTTAGCGAACTGAAATCTCGGTTCAGATTTAAACAATAGCAATTTAAACTAAAACAACGAAGAACAGGCACGAATCGCTGCGATCGAACGTCCGCCTTCTTCTTCGGCCACCGTCGAACTCCTCTTCTTCGAAAAAGACGCACTTTCAAAACGTAACTGCCTTCAGCAACGGCTCTTGCGACCAATGACGCCCGTCGTCTCATCACGCCTTCTATAACGTGAATTCCTATTTGCTCACATAAACATAGAGCAAACATAATAAACTTCACATACAAACCTACCAACATTCCAATCATTTGCTATCTATGCTTCAATCTACCCCTTTATCACACCCCTAGCACTCGAGCCTACGTGGTGGATTACCACGTCAACTCAGATGCAGTGGCTGTGACGACATCAAAAGGAAATTGCGAAGCAAACTTTGGCTTACACCAATTTCAACTTATCCAAAATGGAATTAATATTACAAAGGAATAAACAAGAACCAACCACCGAGAACAAATGCAAAATTATGCTATCTAAGTGGTTATATCGCAAAACTATCCTAACTTAGCTTAAGCTACAGTAACACTTACATTCTATTTTTACTTCCAACACTTACTTACAACGCCTAACTAATTACTTATTCTACCTATTCTGATGGTCTGCTCAAAATATCGGGCAGTAAATTGTCTTTTTCCTGGTCTGTGTTTTATCTCGAGAGAGTACTGTTGCAACTCTAAAGACCAACGCAACAGCTTGGCGTTATGCCTACCCATCTTGTGGATGAACATAAGCGGGCTGTGGTCAGAGTATATCACTGTCTTTTGAGTACCGAAATACACACTAAAAGTTCTGACCGCAGACACAAGAGCTAATGCTTCCTTCTCAACGGTCGCATATCTTCGCTCATGTATATTCAACTTCCTGCTATAATAGCAAACCGGATGCTCAATATTTTCATGAATTTGAAAAAGTACCGCACCTATCGCTTGGTCGCTTGCATCCACAGCAACTGAAAATGGTCGAGTGAAATCTGGCGTCTTAAGAATTGGCCGGGACGCTAGTCTCGACTTAATATCTATAAAGGCATTCTCAGCCTCAACTGTCCAATGAAATTTCACATTTTTCTTAAGAAGGTTAGTCAATGCGATCGATAAATGCGCATAATGAGGCAAAAATTTGCGAAAATAGCCGCAGACGCCTAGAAAAGATTGCAACTGCTTTCTAGTGTTTGGTCTGGGAAAGTTCTGGATGGAGGTTATCTTGTGTTGCAAAGGCTGGACTTGACCTAAGCCAACACGGTGTCCTAGATAATCTATCTGGGCATTAGCAAACTCACATTTGCTTAGCTTTAACGTCAATCCTGCCCTACCAATTTTATTTAACACAAGGTTAAGATGGTGCAGGTGCTCGTCCCAGGAGTTACTAAAGATGATAATATCATCTAAGTACGCATCTGCGAACTCTTCTAAGCCGCACAAAACTTTTTAACTAGTCTAGAAAAGGTTGCAGGGCATTTCTACATCCAAAAGGCATATATTTCCAATGGAAATGGCCGTTTTGGGTCACGAAACCAGTCAGCGGTATTGATTCTGGGTGCATTTGGATTTGCCAATAGCCACAAGTCATGTCGACTTTGGTCAGGTATTTGCTGCGGCCTACTTTATCAATGAGTTGCTCTATCCTAGGCATGGGGGAAAAGGATCTGGAATGGTTTGGTCATTTAATTTCCGCAGATCCGTACATAAACGTAACGATCCGTCAGCTTTTGGGACGACCACAACAGGTGCTCCCCAGGGACTGTCACTGGGCTCAATTATTCCATCATCTAGCAACTGTTTCACCTGTTCATTGACAAATTTTGTCTTCTCGGGGCTTAACCTATAAGGTGAAAAGTATGAAGGTTTGGCCTCTGGTTTAAGGTTTATCTTATGGGAGATCAGATCAGTCTTCCCCGGTTTGTTGCTAAACACTTGCTCATGTTGCACAATTAGAGATTTCAATTCTTCGGCAAGACCTGACCCCAAATGTTTTACTTTGTCCAGTACCAGTTCTTCAAAAGAACACTGGACTTTCTGTGTTATTTCTACTGTATTGACAGTTTCAACAGAAATTTTGGCATGCTCAGGGTTATCTCTGCTAAAATATGGCTTTAGAAGATTGACATGGCATAAACGAGTCTGATTTCTTTTATCAGGTGTGGCAATCACATAGTCAAGTTGGCCAACTTTTTTCACTATTTTATATGGCCCATGATAAGCTGCAGAAAGGGGTTTGCCATCTCTAGGCAGCCACACTAACACTAATTGACCTGGTTTAAAGTCGACCTCGACAGCTTTTCTGTCGTAGTAACCTTTTATTTTCTGTTGCTGCTGGGCATACAACTTATTTGCCATGTCGATAGAGAATCGAATTTTCTCTCTTAAGGTGATTACAAATTCAGAAACATGAACCTTCTTAATTTGTTCGATAGTATCCGATTTCTCGAACCACTGGTCCTTAAGTAGTGACAAGGGTGAATTAACTTGTCTCCCATATAACAAGTCAAAACTTGAAAACCCTAACCCTTCAATTGGTACTTCCCTGTAGGCAAAAAGTACCCATGGAATCAGTTCATCCCATTCAATGGTAGAGTCAGCCTTCACTGCTCTAATCATCTGCTTAAGGGTAAAATGAAATCTTTCAAGACAACTGTTTGACTGTGGATGGTAAGCAGATATTTTCACATGTTTAATGGCACACTGATCGAGGAAATGTTGCATGACGTCAGACATGAACTCTCGGCCTTGATCAGTCAGGATTTCTTTTGGAAATCCGCACCGAGCAAAAACATCTGTCAAAACTTTACAAACAATTTCTGCTTTATGGGCGGGAATGGGGATGGCTTCGGGATAATGAGTGCACAAGTCCATTACTGTAAGCAACCACCTGTTGCCTGATTTACTGCACACGGGTAGTGGCCCTACAACGTCTATTGCTACCCGATCAAACGCATTGTTCATGATGGGTAAACTTTGCAATTTGGCAATGTTATTATATTTGTTCTTATTTAGTTTCTGACATATGTCGCATGTGCGAACGTAATCTTTAATGTCTTTATTGATAGATGGCCAGTAAAAGTGTTTAATTATTCTTTGTTTGGTCTTTAGCATGCCGAGGTGTCCGGATGCCGGAATATCATGTGACAATTCTAAAAGCCGCCTACGGATTTGGACTGGGGCAACAATCTGCAAAAAACCTAAATCCGCCTCCTGTGGACACTCAGATTCCACAAATCTCCTTACTAACAGGCCATCATACACACAGTATGAAATCTTATGACCTGGAGTACCAAACGAGACAACATCATTAAACAATTCCTTCAGACTCTCATCAGTCTGTTGCAACCTAATCAGGTCATCACGAGACAGCGACAACTCTTTTCCTATCAAGTCATCTGCAAAACCACTTGGACAATTCAACTTCAATGAACCACCAACAACATCATTAGGAAAAACCTGTGGAACTACTGGGCGATTCAACCTCATGGAACCCCCACCAACAACAACATCATCAGAAAAACCATGTGGGTCCTGGACACCACTGGAGTCACACGACTCATCAAAAACAACCTCCTCATCAACAGTACTTGGAGCTACATCATCAGCATCAACACACTGTGAATTTACAGTAGACCCCAATAAGTCGTCCTCAAACAGACCCTCTAAATTAAAATCAAAATTATAATAATCATCTGGATTATATGTGACATCTGCTTTCTTATCTAATGAATCTTTCTCAAGATCAATTAATGATTTGATTTTAGCCCGAGTCACCACACACGAATCCATGAGTTCCTCATCAACTCGACAATCCACATCAGCTCCAATCAAAACATCAATCGAATGGGGCAATTGATCGATGAGACCACACAACACTTCTCCACGATGAAAAACACAATCAAGGTTCACCAACACCAAAGGAATTTGGATAACATCCCCAGTTATACCTTTAATCAAACGACATTCGCCTGTATCTTTGTATTCATCAGGATTTATTCGTTCTTTACTGATTAGAGTTTGTGATGAACCTGTGTCACGAAAGGAAATAATTTGTCTTGTTTGTTTGTCTGCATTTACAATTGTAGCTTGGGAACAGTAGGGTCTGAAACTGGTTGGTACTGTGTCCAAACTATGTGTAACTTGTTGCACAAAGTTTACGTTTGGACCAGCAAAATTTGAGCCTGGCTCAAAATTTGCCTTCTCATTTCTCTGTCGTTTTAAAGCAAAACATTGGTCTAAACCATGTCCATTCCTATGGCAGAATGCACATTTCTGGGTTGAGGGCAGCCCATTTTTACCATTTCTGAAATTTGAGTTCCTCCCCTGTGTATTGGAATGTGGAAAATTTCTCAAATTGGCATTATTTTCATCTGGCAATGTCTTAGAAGTGACATTTTGATTTAATTGATATCTCCAATTAGTGCAACTGTTGGCATTTTCTCTATCAGTGTTGTATCTATTTGTTTGGGTTGCATTGTGCTCATGTCTGTATGCATTTGGAGCAAACTTGTGTCTGTTGTATGTGTCACTGCTATTTGAATAATTTCTGTGAATAGCAACAAACTGATCAGCAAATCTAGCTAATTCAACAAGTGAATTGGCTTGTTTGTCCATAAGCCAAGTTTTCAGAACATTATCATTTACTTTGTTCAAAAATTGTTCCATTTTAAACAATTCTTTGATTTTTTCTGGGTCATCTTGAGCCTTATGACCAAGCAAAAATCTCTGAAAAGGCCAATTTAACCTAGTTGCAAAATGTGTATACGTTTCAGATTGGTCCTTGTTGAGCTGCCTGAACTTTAATCTATATGCTTCAGGAACTAATTGGAACATATTTAGGATGGCTTCTTTGATAAAGTCATAGTCTTGGACCTGCTCAGCAGTCAGTTCTACAAAGACTTTTAAGATCTTACCACTTATCTGAGTTTGAAGCATAGCAGGCCATTTATTTTTCTCAATCTGGAAGTTCAGCATTGTTCGTTCGAACAGAGTCAAGTAGGAGTCAATATCTGTACTCTCATTAAACCTAGGGAGTGCTTTCCTAGCATTTTCACTAGCTTTATCAGGACTACCTGCACTAGTCCTATCACTACTTACTGACTCACTTTGCAAAGTCAACTTATGCAACTCAATCTTCTCATTGGACTGAATTTGAGCTTGTTGAATTTGAGTTTGGGTCTGGGCATCAAGTTGAGCTTGCTGAAGCTGGGCATCAAGTTGAGCTTTTTGAGTTTGGGTCTGGGCATCAAGTTGAGCTTGCTGAAGCTGGGCATCAAGTTGAGCTTTTTGAGTTTGGGTCTGGGCATCAAGTTGAGCTTTTTGAGTTTGGGCATCAAGTTCTAACTTACGCATCTCTAACTCTAATTTCTTAAGGACAATGGCCTCAGATTCTATTGGAGTATGGTTGGAATTTTGAGAAGTCCTACTGCCAACACTCTCAATATCTGTCTGTCTGTCTTCACCCAATCCTGTCACACATAATTTAATCAGCTTTGCCCTCAATTGGTCCTTGTTACCCCTCATTTCGACCCCTTTTGAAAGCAAATTTTCCCTCAAGTCTTCTACATTCATAGATAAAATGTCTTCAACCGACCATGCATCAGGGAGTGCTGGGTTTTCCATACTTAAAGTTATGCAGAATATACAAATTCAATGCAAACAACTAATCAAAACACACAGCAATATTCAACACAAAAGCAGTAATAATCAGTTTAAACTACTGATACTACTTACAATGAACGGGGAGACAAAACTCAAACCCTATTTCACTCTTAAAATTCACTAGGCCTCCTCAATTAATTAAATAAAAGAGCCTAAAATTCTGCTTTTTCTTACTACACGGAGTGGAGCAGCGTCGCCCGCTTATCCTTGTGCGACGACAACTTACAACTAGATTCAACTCTACCGGACCTGAGCCTACCCATATGTGACGAGCAACCACCTAAATAGGACTCGTTTACTTACTTACTTGTCTAGGGGAAACTACTTTGGCACTAACTCGCACATTTTAACTGACAAAACTATTCTTCTTATAAAATCTCGCTTTAATCTTAATTAAACGTTCAACTCTTCCGACATAGCGGCTATCATAGGCAGTGCTATATAACTCTAATCAATGTTTTAAAACGTCCAGCGACAGCAACTATCTTGGCAACTAGTTACTAATGTAAATAACAGCTGATAACAGCTTCCACACAAAATCAATGAAAATGAAACAAATGTGCCCTTTGCACGAAAACCAATTCGACATCCGAATTCACGAATATTTAGCGAACTGAAATCTCGGTTCAGATTTAAACAATAGCAATTTAAACTAAAACAACGAAGAACAGGCACGAATCGCTGCGATCGAACGTCCGCCTTCTTCTTCGGCCACCGTCGAACTCCTCTTCTTCGAAAAAGACGCACTTTCAAAACGTAACTGCCTTCAGCAACGGCTCTTGCGACCAATGACGCCCGTCGTCTCATCACGCCTTCTATAACGTGAATTCCTATTTGCTCACATAAACATAGAGCAAACATAATAAACTTCACATACAAACCTACCAACATTCCAATCATTTGCTATCTATGCTTCAATCTACCCCTTTATCACAATATGAAGAGAGAGTTGAGGGGCGCCAACGTACACTTTGTTCCCGGGCGCCGAATACCCTAGAACCGCCTCTGCTTTAGGGTTTATAGCCACGAGGGGGCTGGGCCAACCTGTTCTTGCTGGGTTCCCGATCAGTGGCGGCTCCACCGGGGGGCAGGGGGGCCCGTGCCCCTATTGAGAGCCTGGCCCCCCTATTGCCCCCCAGTTGGGACCCTATACTTAATGCTACATACATTAAACAACAAATGGTTGGCCCCCGTGATTAGAAGTTGCCACCCCAACGGCCCCCCACTTGCCAAATCCTAGAGCCGCCACTGTTCCCGATGTGAAATTTGCCCAAAACCGTTTAGATAATTTGACGGGCCGGTGGAGGGGGTTGCGCAATATGACCGAAGAGAATACGTGAATGTGCAAAGAATTCCATGACGACGTGTTTTGCTTGTCGGAGAAAATGATCGATGTACCCCCCTCATTTCAGAACCATGGATACGCCACTGACCATCAATCAACTTTCTCTCTCTCTCTCTTGTTATCCGTAGACACTGTGTCCGAATAAAACGGGATCTTTTGCGATATTGATGAAGCACTAGTAGTAAATATTCATCAATTTTAAAATTTTTAAATTAATTTTAGTCCTGACATACTTACCAAAACTAATAAATGATCTGATATTCGGCAATATTCAGATTATTACACATTTCAACAAGATGGTGACCATGGCCGCCGAGAGAAATTCCGGGCCCCGGAACAAAAAATTTGCGGGCCTTTAAGAAAAATTTATCAAGTCTCCGAAAAACCTGAGAAGAAAAAAAAACCTTGTCAACTCTCCAAAAACAGCCTGACAAGCATAAAAAAGCGTTGTCAATTCTCAAAAAAACACCCTGACAAGCAAAAAAACCTTATCGTCACCGGATCTGGGCCCCTGAAAACTCCATGGGCCCCGGTACAATGTACCGACTGCACCGCCTCTCATCAGGCTTGATGGTGACCCGCTTACCGAGCTCGTGAAACAGTTGAACTGCTGATAAAGGAAACTCCTGATTTCATCTCTTCTAATCTTTGGCCGACTTAAATCCAGCCGACTATAAGATTAGGGGAATAATGAATGCAGGAGAAGGTTTACAGAACAAAGATTAGAACCAGCGTTTAATCTAGACTCTGGACTCCGGGGGGGGGGGACTGAGAAACCTGCTGTTAGTTGATGTAGTATATGCCAAAATTTCCGGGGCGAAGCAGAAGCAGTAGCGTAGATTTCGACGTTTTCCTTGTTATTCTGAAAAACGACAAATTGCATGAAATATTAAGAGTACCTGTTCTCAACTGTCTGCTTTAGAATTCATGGAATCCGACCTCTGAAAAATGGAAGCATCCAACGCACCCTCTGTCCTTACCCAACACCTTGACCCCACTGACCTGCTGCCTGTCACCTGTTGAACTGATTTTTCAGCCTCAACAGTTTGGATGAAGTGAGGAGTGCAGGACGCGAGCGATCGAGTCGTCTTCAATCGCCGAAGCAGACGGAATTCATATCGCTCGTCTGCGATTAAGAGTCGTTCAGGTAGAAATGGATTTCTACAGAGAGATAGCGGCTGATGACAGACGCAGAATGATTGACATCCACGGCGCCTGCAAAGACCACACAACGACGACGACGACGACGACGACGACGACGACTACTACTACTGCTACGACTACGAGAGGCGGTCTCTCGGATGACGCCGATTAACTTGACGACTGCTGCGAAGACGGAGTCAAGTGACCGACATGACGGACGCTTGGCTTCACTTCTCCCACTCCGATCAGTCTAAGGCTAAGCTGTATGGAAAATGGCTTTTGATTTTTTTAAACATATTTTGATGATTTTAATCGCTATATTTGCAAAGACTCTGGAAGTTATCCTGCATAAGCAATATTACTAATAATACAGAATCTCTTAGGCGTAGTGAAAGGAATACGAGAGAGAGAGAGAGAGAGAGAGAGAGAGAGAGAGAGAAAAGGAGGGGGAGGAGGTGATCGTAAGGGTGTTGCTAGCCTTCCGGAATATTCGATCGCATGATCAAAGTCAGCTGCGATCATCGTCTCCCTGCGGCTCCCTGCCTCGATTCTTCTTACGCAGACGAGTGTCGACAAACAGAAAGAGGAGAGAGAGAGACAGAGAGAGTCATAGAAACTTACGGTTGTCCTATTGCGACGACCGAAGAGAGAGAGAGAGAGAGAGAGAGGGAGAAAGGGAGAGAGAGAAAGAGAGAGCCGAGATACATACAAACAGACAGACATGCAGACAGCCTATAATGGACCTCATATGATTGAACTGTAGCCTAACATGTATATCATCCTCCTCCTCCTCATCATCATCATCACCATCACCATCATCATCGTCATCATCATCATCATCATCATCATCATCATCATCATCATCATCATCATCATCATCATCATCATCATCATCATAATCACTTTCTGCCTGCATGGCGGCAATAGTTAGGGAGGGTGAGGGTTACGGGCCCCTGCTTATATATACAGGCATATATATATATATATATATATATATATATATATATATATATATATATATATATATATATATATATATACACGTGTAAATGTGTGTGTATTTATAGCGAAGGAGACAACGTGACGTCACGATGTCTTATTTCTGATTCTGGCGGGAAACAGGAAATGTCGGCGGATGTTTTGCTAATTGAAGCTGTACTTTGCTTCGGGAACAGGAAGTGAACGTGACAAATTTACCGGTCATTGTGATCTAATGCGTCCGAAGAAAAAAACGACGCTCGCAAATAAGGAATCCCCTTACGATGAAAACAATTGCTGCGCCGTCAAAATACTCTCTGCTCAGAGTATCGGATTAAGAGAAGAAGAACAAGAATAGGATAAGAAGACGATGATAACAATGAAGAAGAAGAAGAAGAAGAAGAAGAAGAAGAAGAAGAAGAAGAAGAAGAAGAAGAAGAAGAAGTCAATGAAGCCGTTTCTTTTGTTCTTATTTTAGTTTATGAAGCAAAAATTTATCCTGGAGTTTATTGGTTTTAATTAGGCTAAAATTAATTAAAGAAAGTTAAAAGTTAAATTCATACAAAATGACGCTCGTAAATATATATATATATATATATATATATATATATATATATATATATATATATATATAGTGCTTGATACAAATACTCTAGTCCTCGTGAGACTAAGGCGTTACGCAGACCATCCGACGATATCAACGTCCACTGTTCCCTGGGTCGACTGGGTCGAGCCGGGTTGACGACTCCACATCTAAGGGAGAGATGACCTGCTCAACCACAGAGTCAGAGACGGCAATGGGTCATGGGTCAAAAGCGTCATCAGTACTGGATCGGTCACACGGGTCAATGTGTCTTGACCAGTTGCGTCATTTTTAGTCGCCTGGCGACAGAGAAAGAAAGACCTGCTTAAGCTGGGGCGCCACGGGCGAACTTTGTGAGCCGAACAAAGTCCCGGCACATTTTCCACCTCATGGATAAGCCGGTTTCAATTGACAGCTTGGCCACGCGCTCACAATGTGCGCCGGACGACTGGGGAGGGGTGAGTCGTGCGCGTACTTCGTTCGCGCTGACCGATTTGCAGCATACAACTCACTGTGTGCGACCTACTTTCTAGTTGTTCAACCAATCAGGCGCGAGTTATTAAACGGATAAAGAAGTTAAAGAAGAAGCAGAAATGTCGATATACTCCGACGCATTATGGTGTCCGCCTTTGCAATGTCATGTTCAATTCGAGATAACAAATCTTCAAATGCAGCAAAATCCATTCGTACGAAATTGTTAAATGATTGTTGGTCGGTCGCTGTCAGTTCCCTGAAAAGGGAATGGTACGCACCGTGCAACTCTCTGCACCTTATCCATGGTCTTACCCATACTCGCTTCTTTCTTTTCTTATTTTTCCCCGTGGATAGTGCATGCACTGATCTGAGCGCCACCAAAAACATCATGCCACATAATAACACGGCGATTTGCTCGTCAGCCATTTTCTCTAAATGCGCTACTTGAACGACACGGGGGTGTGGCCTCATTTCTGCTCGTAGGTCGTAGTAGGTCGCATTTTTGGAACCGGGATATGTGCCGGGACTTTGTTCGGCTCACAAAGTTCGCCCGTGGCGCCCCAGCTTTATGCGCGAAGGAGGAGGAGGAGGAGGAGGCGCCACCTAGCGAATGCCTCGTCAGTTCAGACGTCTAGCGAATGAAGGCCAGTTTCTATTAATTAGTTAACTCGATCATCAACGCTGAGGAACAGACAGAAAGAGACAGAGACAGACAGGCAGAAGAACAGATAAGGCTGTCTGGTCTGTTTCTAAGCACTTCACGTGATGAAATCTCAGTTAATGTCGGAGTGATGACTTAGGCCTATCTTTCGTTAGTTACCGGCAGTTATTTAGTCAATTTATATAGCGCAGAAACAAGAAAAAGGGCCAAAGTCAAGAGTGCTTTACACTTTATACGAGATCACATAAAAGCAGTGGCGGCTCTAGGATTTGGCAAGTTGGGGGCCGTTGGGATGGCAACTTCTAATCATGGGGACCAACCATTTGTTGTTTAATGTATGTAGCATTAAGTATAGGGTCCCAACTGGAGGGCCACTGGGCGGCCATGCACTCAATAGGGGGGACGTGCCCCCTGGTGGAGCCTCCACTGCATAAAAGTCCGTTTTTAATTAAGTTTGCGAACAGATCGTGAATCGACTCTCTTGTCACGTTCTGCATTTTGAACCGTTTAGTCTGCGGAGTTGTGCATTACAATCCTATTTGGCCATTTAATTTCATTGCTCCTGATTGATGGCGCAGCTGCGGTCCTCGCTTATACGACGACTTGACGAATGGGGTCGGTGCTAAGCCGTCGCCCTGTCGTCTGCTAAGGTCAAAGGTAAGAGATCAGTTCATCACTTAATAGCAGCTGCGATGCGTTCCTAATGACGCTGCCCTGCTCTGATGAATGCTCGGTCGTCATCACCGTCGTCGTCATCATCATCATCATCATCGTCGTTGTCGTCGTCGTTTTCCCTTCGGTGCATCAACATAATCGTTCGCATTAACAACATTTCTGCCGACCGACGCCAAAGATGATTTCTATACCCAGACAGATATTTTTGGCAATCCAATGACCTTGACCTTGTGGCTTCACAAGGTCGTTTCGCTGCGAAGGTCTTTTCGCCGTTCTCTGTTCCTTACAACTGAAAAGTCGATGGCTCGAGTTTACTCTAATGTCAATAGTCAAAGTTCCTGACACGACAGTGACACTACAGCCAATAGAATGTCGTAGAGTTCTAGGATTTTTGCGCAAACGTATTGTCTGCAATTTGGCCTAAGCTAGAAGGCAACTTGCCAACAAAGCTATGACCTTAACTCTTGCTTCTTGCCCACTCATTATTAAACTGCACATTTCAGCTGTTGGAAGTAATGGCGTAGCCAGGGTTCCAGATTAACTTGAATAAGAGATACCATCAGGCATAGATGTAAAAAAAGTTGGAAAAAATAATAAAAACGCTAAAAACGTAACAAACGTTACATAAATAAAAACACTTTTTAAAACGTTGAATAAAAACGTTACCGACCTTATTCTGAGCGAGATTAATGAATGTGCCTTACCCACCCACGGAGTATCAACAATCAAGAAGTCACACTATGCAAAACGACTGTGAGATGAAATAAACATCATTAATTAATACTGGCATAAATTTCAAAACAAAGTTTCACATTTTCTGTTACGGCCTTGCTGTCTCTTAGACGACACTGCTTGGAATATAATAAGATAGGCTCTAAGGTTAAAAAGGTATCATCACTGTAGAGACAGAGCATTGTAACGTACGCGGTTTCCCTTTAATACCAACAATTTCAATGTGATTCTACTCCAGCCCTTTGTATTTTGCCTTGGTTGCCTTTGTCTACGCCGACTACTAATGCAATTTAACTATATTTATTTTTAAAATGTAATTTAGCACTTGCACAGCAATGACGTTATAAATTGCTTACTCTATGTTGTACGTAGGCTAAGTAAAGATGTATGACCTGTCCTGCCAATAAGCAATCGACTATAATGTATAGTTAACCAGAAGAAAGCTGATTAGTTCGTTCATTGTAGCAGGTTTCAGAAAATCTGTGTTTCTATTACGAAAAACGTTGGCAATAATATAAAAAACGTATAACACGCGGGAAAAATTTAAAAACGTAAAAAAGTGTATTACAAATATGCCCTCAAGGCATATACCACCTCTTCTTTCGTCAGACAGGGGGGTTAGGAGGAGCGTCGTGAGATCTCCCACCCTCCACAGGGGTCGAGGCATCACTAGCAGAAGCTTTTGAGTAAAGTTAACAATGTCGACGCCCTCTTAATAGGCCCAACTCTTTTTTCTATTATTATCGGCGGAAGCAGCAGTTCGATAACGTGGAAGTTTGTCTTCGTATACGCATTGAAACCCTTCTTGAAATTCGCATCGAATATGCTTCGAAGTCCTATTTGCAGCTGCCGCTGGAATGACAATTGGACATCGTGTTGGAACATATAAGGTTTCTATCTCTGTGAACGGTCGACTGCGCATGCGCGTGTAGGAGAACTCTCTTCATTGGACAGGATTTATCGATATCTGCTGCGGCAAGTGACCGGGGATGCCAAGCACCGAGCCTCGTTTGGCGGAGGCTGCAACCTCTTTCCGATTTCCGGTCTGAGATGATCTGTGAAATAAAAAGACACGCGTAGCAGAGGGGAAGAGCAAGGGGAAGGCAGATCGACTCTAATGATTCCTCACTGGGCGCTATAGAAGCAGCAGCAGCAGCAGCAACAACACTAAAGTCACAACTCTGGACTTGTGTGAATCAGTGTTTCTGCTTAATTATGACAGCAATTAAATCTCAATTACTTAGAAGATGCCCTTAATTAGTCCTACAACTGAACGCAGCGGTCTGTAGTATAGGCGCTATAGTTTTTCGGTGACGTGACATCGTGACTATTTTGGGAAATCGCGGGAAGACGACCGGAGTTTTGGTTCCGGTTCATTTCATTCGAAAATTGGGAACTTCGAAGTTTGAGTATTGGGTTTTCAACGAATGGGTTTTGTTGCCAGAGCGAACCAATACGTGTTCCAAGATCTCCTTGTTGAAGTCACGATATAGGCCTAATAATTGCTTAAATTTAAAACCTTGATTTTATCAAGAGTTTTACTAGAAAACTTCAAGTTCAATAAGATTGATGTTTTGGGAGTTATTTCTCGTACAATGCTTTTCCATTAACTGTTACCTGAGATATCGCCCAAGGCGCTATAGAAGCCTGGAAATCGGAAATGTCGAGTCCTCGGACCGCACGTGTGATATTGGAAAAGGCAACTGTTCGAAATCTATCAGTTTGAATTATATGTTTTAAACAGTTTTAATGGAAATCAAGACTTAGACGAAATTGCTTTTGAGATTTGATATGTTTCAATTCAAGGTCTGGACTTTAAAATCTATCACGAATGCTATGGATTGCATGGATTGCATGTAATGAAGCGTATCTTGGATTTCTAATAAAAACGTGACCTTGGAAATCTCAGAGAGAGTCGCACTTCAACGTCGCTTCCGGGATCGGCGCTCTGAGTTCGCTGAAAAACTTGTGAAGGTTTACAAAAAACTTTACATCTAGAAGGTAGCGACGCGGTTCTCTTTATCTGGCAGAGGGAGGAAGAAGCAGAGAGAGAGAGAGAGAGAGAGAGAGAGAGAGAGAGAGAGAGAGAGAGAGAGAGAGAGAGAGAGACAGACAGACAGAGAGACAGAGAGACAGAGAGACAGAGAGACAGAGAGACAGAGAGACAGAGACAGAGACAGAGACAGAGAAACAGAGACAGAAACAGAGACACAGAGAGAGAGAGTGAGAGAGAGAGACAGACAGACAGAGACAGAGAGACAGAGACAGAGACAGAGAAACAGAGACAGAAACAGAGACACACAGAGAGAGAGAGAGAGAGAGAGAGAGAGAGAGAGAGAGAGAGAGAGAGAGAGAGAGAGAGACGAAACACACAAGCGATCCTCTTCTCTCACCCACCATACATTTCAGATCTGTCATAAAACCAATTATTTATCAAATGAAATCTATTTCTATTAAGTAGGTAAGTAAGTGAAACGAAATTAGTTGACTGTCAGTGAAACTTAGCATTGAGAGGCGCTCAAAACGGTTTCGTATAACATCAATGTAGCCTCGACAGGGTCACGTGGGGGGTCCGTATTCAGAAGTAGTAAGTATGTCGAGCGCTGGTCATAGACTCGTAGGACGACCGTCGGCGTTTGATGAATAAAGTAAACCTCGTTAAAATACGAAGCCATGAAGACAAACAAGCTCTACGCATAATATAGTATCATCGTGAAACCGACTGACGGAAGATTAGACGGCCGTGGATGACGACTGATTCTGCTGTTGGACGGACGGACGAGTGATGGAGGGGGAAAGGGAGGCGAGGAGCCCCTCCCCCCCGCGCAGCCCACCAAGTGTCTGTCGACGTCAGCGGCATCATCGCAGTGGTTGTCGTCTGCTGAGAAGACGTTTTAGCAGACGACGAATAGAAGAGACTCGGCGTCATCCGTCGTCTGCGACGAAAGATACGCAGGGGTCTTAATCTGTTCTCCTCTCGGCGTTTGGTTATTCGTTCTTCGCGAGAAATTAATTATTAACTGTGCCAATTTAGAACTGATTTCTGCCGAAGCGAAACAACGGACCGATTCTGAAACGAAGAGAAACTCTAGTTCTGGCAAAAGGCAAGTCACCGGACACATCGACACGCAGCCCATCCACAGGCGGCGATTTCCAATTGGTGTCTTACTTCTCTAGAAATAGTGTAGAGTCTAATTAAAAAATTAAAATTTAAATTAAATTAAATTAATAATAAGTCTAGGATTTCTAGGTAAAATATTTCCTCGTCCTCAAACAAACACACACACGCGCACACTGGCGAATTTAATTTCCTAATTGCTAGCACAAAGTATTTCCTTGGTGTTTTGCATCTTAAATTCTTAAGAGAAGAGGCGTTGGTCACCTGGGCAACCGGGATTACCTGGACACCTGAGGCTTTTTGAACACCTTGATGACATTCTCGCAGTTTAACAGCATTCTTTGTTATTTTAATCGCATTCGCGTGTGAGCTTGGATGGAACCAGTCTCTTGCACTGGTTGTTGCTTCTTTTGTCGTCGTTATCGTCGTCGTCATCATCGTAGCGTCTTAGCGCAGTTTAGACAACGAAGATACCTTGATGGTATATGCATTTGCACTTACGCTCGTAGGTGCGTTCTGTAGGTAGAAAGAGGTCAGTTCATGACCTATTGCATAGGTACTCAAGTCGCGGCCCGTGGCCCACAGATCGGACCGCGAGGATGGTTCTTGTGGACCGCCACAGGTCTTTTTGAATATGTGTATGAATTTTTTAGTCTGAAATTTAGTGGCTTTCAACAGAGGAAAAATTCCACTAAATCACTTAAAATTCTATTATATATTATATATATTATATATATTTATTTATTTTATTATTCTATTATAAATATTAGCCTACCTACTTGCGTGCGGCTGTCATTACAATCATAAACTTATGTATTATCGTTCTCGTCTTCATACTTATTGGCTAACGTTATATACAGAGTATACGTAGTATTGTAAAACGCTCTTGTCTTTGGCCATTTTGCCATGCTTATTGCGCTATATAAATTGTCCATCTAATAATAATAATAATAATAATAATAATAATAATAATAATAATAATAATAATAATAATAATAACGTTTGATTGAATAGGCTGAGATCGTAAGTATGGCGAAGAGTCATGAGTCAACAATGCACAGCTGATGTCTATTAGGCCTATCTGACACGTGACCCTGAGTGTAATTAAAAATAGCAATATTAAGAGACATTTTGAGTCGGTACATGCTCAATCTTACAGTGAAAAATACCCAACAGGGCAAAGTGAACCCTCTAATCTCGGATAAAATCAACGCCATTGGGTTCTCGCTGGAAGCAAGTGCCTCGATAATGTAATCCCAAAAGCTGCAGCAGCTGCACAAGCATACTATACAGTAGAAGCGTCGTAAAGAATCGCCAGGGTTCTTTAGGCCCAGTGGCGTAACGTGGGGGGGGGCGGGGGGGGCACTTTGTTGACTGCCCCCCGGGCCCCGGGCGGGGGGCCCCCAAAAAGGGGTCTAAGCTAGGGTTAGGTTAGGGTTAACCCTAGGTTAGGGTTAGGGTTAGGCTTAACCCTAACCATAGAAGTGAACGTGCCGGCGACCTTTTTTTTTTTTTTTTTTTTTTTTTTTTTTTTTGCTCGTTAGGGTAAAAAGGAGGCTGATGACCTTTTTTTGCTCGTCAGGGTAAAAAGGAGGCTGATGACCTTTTTTTTTTTTTTTGCTCGTCAGCCCGAAACTTTGGAACTTTGGGGCCCCCATGACAAAGATGCCCCCCGGGCCCCCAAAAGTCACGCTACGCCACTGTTTAGGCCTACACAGCATTGACGCGGCAAAGAGGGGAACCGAACGCTGTGCTGAGGATCAGTCGTGTAATTTGCGCAAAGAGAGGGGAATTTTTCGGGGAATGGTGTTTGTCAACAGAATCGATATGCGTTGTTGCATTACAGCATCTGGCCAAACCACTCTGTTATTATAAATCATAACTAATTAAAGTCTTTTAAGCTTGGCATCAGAGCTGTTCCCGTCCAATTCTAAAATAACTCGAAATCTCTGTGACTGGGGCGGACCCCGATACGAGAACTAATGACCTTGAAAACATTTTTAAAGTGTGGGGGGGGGATTACTAACATGCTGTCATAAATTCAAATATTTATTACTTGCATTTTTGCATTTTGTCATTTTTATCTGTACCTTCGTTCAATTATAATTATAATCTATTAAAGAGGACCCGTAATTACTCGTAACTGCTACTACGCCGTTGTAACTAATAGACCCTTACGAACGATGGAAGACGGTATGTGGACCGGCTTGAGTAACTCTGGCCTATAGGGTTAAATAGACAATGGGTGTGGTATTCTTGTGTGTTAGGGGGAGATAGTTGCGCTCTCTTTTCTACCCGGTATTTCTGTCACGCACAATAATTCAAAATCATCTTCTGCTCCATTCATTTGTGTCAGTTCATCGATAACTTTGCCAAAGTCACTCTGCTTGCAAAATGACGAACCGATTAATGGCGGCACTCCTCAGCTGTCAGATATCGTTTTTTTCATTATTTATATGTTCTGAACTATTTTGTGCAATAATTTTGTCGATATCAGCTCTTACATTCAATATAGCATTTCCTGTCCAATTTAACAAAGAAGATTCATCCAGGACCGAAATTTCGGTCCTGTATGAATCTTCTTTGTTAAATTGTTGATTCCTGCTGACGCACAGGAAACGCTCTTTCGCCGACTATTATTTTCTCTTTCAATGTTGAATTCAAATCTCTGCAAATGGTCGATTGGACATGTCGTCTGTGAAACGTCAAGAATTGACCATCTGCCTTTTTTCATTTCTCGACAAGAACTGTCTTCATTTCAGCGTCAGCGACAGACGATCGAATTTAACAGGAAATGGAAAGAATTCGCCTGTGGCTTCTGCTGCTGTCTGCAATTTTCTTCGAAGGTCTTAAGAGAATCAGTATAAAGTGCTGAACAAAAAAATACGACAGAACAGCGTTTCCTAGCATTTTCTTCGTGACCCGGTAATTATTTGTATAATTCTCCCTTCAATTTTACTACTACTAATAGGGCTAGAGTAGTAGTAGTAGTAGTAGTAGTAGTAGTAGTAGTAGTAGTAGTAGTAGTAGGTGTAGTAGTAGTAGTAGGTAGTATTATTATTAGTAGTAGTAGTAGTGGTAGTAGTAGTAGTAGTAGTAGTAGTAGTAGTAGTAGTAATAGTAGTAGTAGTAGTAGTAGTAGTAGTAGTCAGGGCACGATTTGTAGGGGGTAAGGGGAATCTTCCTCCCCACTGCCCAACTACATCCTCCCTATTGCTACATCCCCACTGCTACATCCCCCACTGTTACATTTTCCCAACAACAACATCCCCTCAAGCTCGACATATTCCCCCCACTGCTCCAGGTCACAAATCGCACCCTGGTAGTTGTGCTATTGCTATTGCTACTGCTATTACTAATACTGATTCTATTACTAACTCCTTTTCGTACTACTCCTACCACACTATTGTCACCAATACTGCTGGCTACTAGCCACTACTGCTACTATTGTACAAAATCGGACTTCTATCTTATCTGGCTAGTTGTCAAATTTTCCAACGAAGAATGATCTTCTTGTGCTGGTGAATTTCTGGACGAGGATTCTAAGGTAAAGGTCACTACTTGTTTCTCTATTTTTTCTTGTCAATATCTAGTAAAACCTTCGGGATACGTTTGCCGAATACTGCACGTAATTTATGCAAAAAGGTGCGACGATCATCGATTTCGAGGTTTCCAACCACGGCGGCGATTAGAGTTGTAGTTCTTGCACTTTCGATGCTCCTCGCCCAGCGCGTGCTTCGAAAGACGTCCGAGCGAAATCAATGTGAAGACGAAATCCGCAAACAAAGCGCGAGTCGTTGGCAACGGCTCTTGGCGCCAATCGCCGCCGAAGAGGCAGACGACAGGGACAGACGACAGGGACGGACAATGTATAGGCGCTCTTAGATATACAGTAAAGTCTCGTTTAAGCAACGTATTAGTGATTTAGTCTGCAGTGGATGGCGCGCCGGCGTATAATACATGTCGGCGATATAGGCGTGTGTTTCTACGATTGGCTACGAGAAGGTTTTTCTCGAAGGTCAGCACAGACGCGCGGGAAGGAAGCTCCCGAACGTCATGCAAGTTATGCAAGACTTGCGACTAACCTTCCTGTTCACAAGAGACTCGGCGTTTGCGAATTTAGTTTCTTCTGTCCACAAAACACTCTCTGTTCTGACGAAGGCGAATCTCTTACATGGTAACAAAGCGCCACATAAACTCAGCATTTACATTGATACGCAATACAGACAGACAGTTAAGGGCTCGTCCACAAATGACGTAACGCGCCTGGGGGGAGGGGTCCGGACATTTGCTACGAAGTGTGACGAGGGGGAAGGGGCTCCCTAAATGTGATGTAACGCAACACAAAATTTTTAAGTGACGACTTGTTTGTTTTTTGTTTTGCTTGTCAGGGTATTTGGAGAGGGGAAAATACAAGGATAACCTTTCTTTGCTTGTCAGTATGTTCGGAGAGGGAAAAATAGAAGGATGAATGACCTTTTTTGCTTGTCAAGACTTTTCGGAAGACGAAAAAGGGGAAGGGGTCGGCCCGTTGTTACGTCATACTTTAGGGGGTCTGACTTTTTGTTACGTCGCGTTACGTAGGGCGGGGAGTGGTAAAACGTGCCAAAATCGCGTTACGTCATTTATGGACGACCCCTAATACAGACTACAGCTGGTAGGCCTACTTACTGTCCTCGATCCTCCATAATGCATCAGACAAACCAAAATGACTTGTTGGATCTGACCATGGGGATAAAGATCAAACTGGTGCAAAGTGCTTGGCTAAACGGCGCTATAGAAGTGCTCTGGCCAGTAAAAGCGAAATAGCAATGTGCTAGTTGCCATAGCTGTTATAATGTGACAAAACCGCTTTTGCACTTCGAGTGGAAGACTGAATCTTAACCGGCTGAAGGCCTTTTCAACCGATTCGTTTTATTTCGTTTAAGTTAAAACTAAGTCTCCTCCAAAAACCAGACAAGAACTGCACTGAGAAACACCTGACCAGGAAGAAACTATTAACTCGGCTGACGTCATGCACTGACGTTTGTACTTTATATAGCCTAACAAATACCTACACAGCGACACACACACACGCACACGCACACACACACCCTACAGGTATACGACCATTAGTAATTTGTCAGTCTGATAATCTGGGCTTCCGGGGGCTAGAGGGTCCGGAGGGGAAGGTGGACGAGGGCATTGGGTCTGCATGGGAATTGTCTGTCTGTCTGCTGCTGCTGCTGCTGCTGCTGCTGCTGACGTAAAACGCTTCGCAGAGATTTATTTTCCATTTGCATCGCAAACAAAACAGCGAGGCGTTCATTGGAAGAAATTGATTTCGAGAAAGAATAGGAATAAGAGCGATCATCAGCAAACCAGAGTCATCGATCGAAGAAGAAGGAGGAGGAGGAGGAGGAGAAGGAGAAGGAGGAGGAGGAGTACAATGGACAAACAGGAAAAAAGAAGGCGAGAGGAAAACAATTAAAGAGCACGAAGAGAACAATCTCCTTAGGAACTGACCAAAAAACTCTCTATAAGCTTCTTTATCTCCCTCTGTGTCTGTCTGTCTGTCTTCGATCGACAAAACGCATTTATCATCATCATCACCGTCACCATCATCATCATCACCATCATTATGATCCTCGTCATCATCATTGTTATTATATATAATCGCAGTTGTCATTATCATCAGAGTGGCAGTGAATTGTCTCATGAATAGAAGAAGCAAAATGTAGCACTCGTGATTTAGTGAGATGGAGTGAGAGAGAGAGAGTGAGAGTGAGAGAGAGAGAGAGAGAGAGAGAGAGAGAGAGAGAGAGAGGGAGAGAGAGAGAGATGCTAAGAGTCACTAAGCGTATTCACGACCGCCAAAGTCAGCCTCAGCAGCTGAATACGATGCTCCGGGAAACGCGTCAGGGTTAAGGGCCTGAGATCAACTTGGCTCTATCAACACACCCAGAATATTACAGGAGGAGAGAAATCAGTGAAAACCTCTTCCACCTGAGATCACTCCTCCTCTTCTTCATCTCCCTCCTCGTCCTCGATGTAATCTCGCGCGATTTGACATTCGAGCGAAAGTGAAAGAACACTTCTTCGTCTTCCTCCTCCTCCTCCTCTTCCTCCTCTCCCTCTTCTTCTTCTTCTTCTTCTTCTTCTTCTTCTTCTTCTTCTTCTTCTTCTTCTTCTTCTTCTTCTTCTTCTTCTTCTTCTTCTTCTTCTTCTTATTCTTCTTCTTCTTCTTCTTCTTTTTCTTCGACGACGACGACGATCGTCAAAATTACTAATAAAGAGGAGAGGAAGAGGAAGTTGACTCGAAACAGAGTGTCTGCCTTCCATCTTCCATCAGTGGCGGCTCCAGGATTTGGCATATGGGGGCCGTTTGGGGTACCAACTTCTTAGGATGGGGAGCAACCATCTGTTGATAGGTATGTACTAGTAAGTATAGGGTCCCAACAGGGGCAGGCATTCAATCGGGCCCCCATGTGGAGCCCCCCATGGGCCCCCATGCATGTGGAGCCGCCACTGTCTTCCATCGGACGAATCGCAGGCCGAGACTGTCTATTAGAAATAGAAATGCTATTCTTAATCTCAGTTGTTGATGTTATTATTATTATTATTATTATTATTATTATTATTATTATTATTATTATTATTATTTCTATCAAATACAAGTCTATGCGCTTGGTGCAGACGGAGAGAGGGGCATCAAGAGGAGAGGCAGCGTCTCCGAAGCAGAGCAGACTCGGTCTGCCGTCGACTCATATCGATCGGCAGAGGTCGATGAGTCTGACTTGAGAAGACGACGAATCGGACCTCGGCAGAAGATAAAGATGAGACCTTAATGAACTGCCATAGTGTCAATGGCAACGATTTATACGACATTGAACGGCAGAAGCGCTAATTCTCACCCTCGGCTAACATAGGCCTACATGTATACGCGTGTCTCTCTTTCTCTCTCTCACCTCTCTCTCTCTCTCACTCTTTCTCTCTCCCTTCTCTCTACTCTCTCCTCTCTTTCCCTTTCTCCTTACCTCTCTCCCTCTCACTTTTTCTCTCCTCTCTCTCTCTCACACGAGATCAATTTTTCGCCCGTGTGAAAGATATTAGGCCTACATGACGATATTCGAATTTTATTGTCAAAGCACTGTTGGTGGAGAATTTGTGCGACTCAATGAGACTTTTATGAGAAATACGAGACAGACAGACATACACACAGACACACCGACAGACGCACAGACTTTTATGTGCATTTGAATTGCTTCGTTTTCAGTTTTTATCAGACGATTTTCGAGTCTTCGATAAAATTGAAAAGTCAAACGCAGTTCTGCGATATTTTATTTCTTTATTTTTAAAACCTTTAACAAACTGACGGCGACTGACAAATGAATTCAGCGACGGCTGTGCCCAAAACAGGATCTAAAAAAGCGCACAAGACGATTTGATTGAGAAGAAAGAAAAGACAACCCACACCAGTGCTTTCCAACCTATTTCCAGCCACGGCACACTATCCAAGAAACATAGGCCTACAGTCAACGGCAAACTGCAGCCGAAATGCGCATAATTTATTTTAAAATGATGCACTACATAGGTCGACTAGTATTAGGCCTATATATTATACTCTAGTCTAGTATACAGTATAATATATTGACCATCGTTCTTCAGAAATACATATTTTCTTTGAAATCTGTAACACTATTTCATGCTTGACTTCATTGTAGAGCTATAATTCAAGTTATAGGCTTAATTAACAATTAATCCAGCACCATTATTAAGTTACTATTTTTTTCAATATTTTGCCACGGCACACTTCTACCGTTGCTGCGGCACAGTTGTGTGCCGCGGCACAAAGGTTGGGAAGCACTGACGTACACAATATCCATGTCCTAATTTTTCAACACAAATCACATAAACCCGTTTGACTGTTTAGGACGTTAGAGATGCAGAAAAGCACAAAGAACTATAGTGATGACGTTTTAAAGCATTGTTTAAAGCAAAAAGCACCCATGCCCACAGCATTAACTACATGACCTCTCCGAAAAAAATCCCAAGTCAGGACAAGAGGCCATGGATAGTAGTTTGCGCTAATGACGATGACGATAACGAAATTCCAGAGATATGCGACGAATAATCGAAATGACCTAGTAGGAGACGATCGACTGAGACCCATGAATTCTCCTAAAAACAAGGTTTTCCTTCAAGTTAAAAATCGTTTCCAGCCAAGTGGGCCCTTAGTCCATGGATGCTAATACGCTCGCGTCTCTGTGCGTGCGTGCGTGTGCGTGTGAGGGTCCTTCAATGACAAAGCCGTCTTTGAATTGTTGATCGGGTGAGAAGTTTGCTTTCTGCCGACGGTCGAAAGCCATTAGACGGCGCTCAGTCCCTGGTCTGCAGTCAATAAGAACGGAGAAACAAATGCTAAGAACAACGCATACATGTGACTTCAATCCATTTTCCATTCATCGCCCGCCCGCCTTCCCCCTTTATC
Organism: Metaphire vulgaris; assembly: GCA_018105865.1. Classification (NCBI taxonomy): domain Eukaryota; kingdom Metazoa; phylum Annelida; class Clitellata; order Crassiclitellata; family Megascolecidae; genus Metaphire; species Metaphire vulgaris. Next base: position 5,133,246 of record CM030844.1, read on the forward strand.
CCCAATCTCACGTTTCCCCACCGTCGAACACAGGCGACTTACCACGATAAATCGCTAGAATGGAGATTACGAGCGAGGCTGGCAGATTTCTCCCAACGCCTTCACGAGCAACTTCTGGCAAACTTTTACACGATTTGCAGGGAATGACAGACTGAATGAATGACAGACTGAATGACGGACTGAATGACAGACTGAATGCCTTAAACGAAAATGATAAATCGGAATTGCAGACTTCTTAATATTGGTTTTATATTTTAATTGGGATAAGTTTAATACAAAACCTTGACGCTTATACTAGTTATAGCAATCATAAAACAATTATTATTGGAGTTTTAGTGGTCTATTACGGTCTCTGCTTTGCTATCTTTGGTCGTCTATCCTTGATCGCATAAGTTGATGTTGAGAAAGTTTTTCTAATTTCATAGATTGTAGTAAAACTTCGGTTAAGTCATCAAAAGTCGATGAAATGCTACATTTGATGGTTAGCCCATTGGCGTGCCTATAGTTAGCACTGATTATATTTTACCTTTCAGTGGCGGTTCCAGGAACTCTTGGTGGAAGAGGATGAAAAATAATTTTTTGAAGTTGGTGGGGGATGAAAAGTGAAGAAGAAAAACAAGAAAAAAAGAGAAAAAGGTCATTGTTAGCAGTGTTTTGCTCACTAAATGTTATGAAACCTTGCCAAAAAAGGCCGACAAGCAAGAAAACGAAGGCCATTTGCAGTATTTTTCACTAATTTTTTTAAAACTCACCGGAAAATAGGTTGACAAGCAAAAAAAGTCATCCGAAACCCCGGTGGGGGGATGCATCCCAAGTCATCAACATGGTGGAACCCCGCCACTGCTTAAACTTAATACTTATACGTAAGCTGCATTTCACTGAGACGATGTCTTGCACCTGCATGGGTGGGGTTGTACCGTGGCTGTTATGCTCACCTACCGTGACCTACGAATGGTCTTGCCTCTGCTGAGGGGTTCATATTCACGCCGATTCAGCGTATCGTCGTAGGGCCGGAGAAGAACTCTTAGCGCCAAAACGGAAATCAAAAATGAATATTGAACTGAATCCATCTTCAGCAGATCAACGAAAGAACCCATCTATCCTTCATCCGCTCAAGAAAGAGTAATTCTTCTTACTCCTCCTTCTCCTCCTCCTCGTCGCTGTTTACGCATGACGTCATCGATCGTAGGTGACGAAGCGCCTCTGTAAACAGAGCGAGCGAAGACTAAGCAGGACATGACGTCAGCAAGATCACGAACGCACTGATGATGTCACGAACGAAACCATCAAATCATCCGGCCGTGGGTGGGTGGGGGGGAAGGAAAGAGGGAAAGAGAAGGAGAGATAGAAGGAGAGAGAGAGAGAGGGAGGGAGGAGGGAGAGTTCTCTTATTCCATCGTCCATTTTCTTCTTCTGATGTCTGTGAATGTGAATGAAATTCAACTGAAGAGGTCTTCCTCTTTTCTGTTTAGTTCCGGTTTCTCTCTTCGATGCAATTTCCGTTTCCGCTGTTTGCGTTTTGACCTTCGTTCAGAGGTCGAAGGCTTTCTGGTCACGTTGGTCGACGCAGCTGACCATGATTGACCCTGCCAAGCCTCCGATTGACCGGATTCTGCGACTCGACGCCGTGCGTTTGCAGTCCATGGTGTGACTTACGGTCATCAATCGACCTTCTGATTGGATAATCGTTGCCATAGCGACAATCTTACATATCAAAAGTGAAGAGATTTATGACCTGTCACACGTGTTGGATCTGCGTGCGTGTGTGTGTGGGGGGGAGGCAGAAGAAGTGCTCTGTAAAGGTCATTGCAAACGGAAGCCCTTGGTGTGTTGTCGTTGGTGAGTTTTGTCCAACGAGAGTTCCTCTTTTCCGATGCGCTTATGGACTGAATCGTCGATAAGGCGTTAAGGCGTTCAGTTATAAAGGCGTCTCAGGAAATGTCAGCCGCTGACGCTGAATTCTGTCACTCCGTTGTCAATATATCTCCGTCGAAACCTCCGAGAATGTCAGGAATGTCTTTCCCCATCCGACGTCAGTTCGATAGACTGCATAACGAAACCTTTTGTTCCAAGTGACGACAAAAAGTTTAAAAGCCTTTTTAGGAGTGCTCTTTCGTAAAACCGTTCCTTCAGTATTACTAGCAATTTAAAACCCCTCAGACAATAAAATTGGGTATAGAATATGAAGAAGAAGCAGAAGAAAAAGAAGAAGAAGAAGAAGAAGAAGAGGAAGAGGAGGAGGAGGAGGAAGAAGAAGAAGAAGAAGAAGAAGAAGATTCAAGATTCTTCCAAAAGAGCTCTCCATATGTCGCCGTATTTTCAATAGATTAGCTTACG